>CAJQZM010035384.1:1880-31591 GCA_907164665.1 Colias nastes
GTAAGCATCAATTATCGTGCAATTAAAAGTTTATGATGTGAATTGTGTACGGAAAAATAAATCTATTATACAATTTGCTAACAATACCGTAGCATAGGAGAATACTACCACATCAACTGTGGAAAATCTGTGATAGTAGGTACATAGCTTTAGTATCACAGCCAAATTACATAACGAAACACAGCGACGATACAAGAAAAAATTCTTGATATTTACATTATATTTATATTTGACATACTTAATCTATATAATTCTTTAAAATGGAATTTATGAACTCCCAAGGCGACATGAAAATTACTCTCTACTCAACGCAAATGTGTGGCCGGTCCGCGTTTAAGGTATGTATCTCTAAACCTATTTTAAAAGGATTATGTATTAGTGAAATAGCTGCTACTGAAGTATACCACATAATACAAAACCCAATTTAATGTCTAATCATTAGACTCTAATGGTTAAAAAGTTATCTATATTAAATGTTTAATTTCGAAAACCATGTCTGCAACCGAACGGTTAACCACTTACACAATTTCCTCAAAATGACAATAATTTGTACGGAACTGAATCTCACTTTATTGACAGCCCTGTACAATTGTTTGTCAAAATATGTTCGGAGAATCTGTCGTTTGTGTCGAAAAGTTTGACTGTTGAGGAAGTAATGAAACTTGGATCAAAGAATCGTTCCGTCGTTTATGACAGGCGTCGGAATGAATTAATTTTTCGATATTGTTCAGTTGAAGTCATTGTTTGGTCCGCCTAAAGCAAAGGGGGCGCAAAGTAAGGACTTAGAAAATTTTTGATCCAAAGTGAAAATTGTATAGGAATCATAAAATACTTAGGACGTAGGTATTTGATTTTTTTTTTACGCGTCGACGGAGCCCCGCTTCGCGGGGCTCCTATTTCTGTGTAGTTTTTTTTTAAGAAACCTAACCTAACCTAACCTAACGGCTAACCTAACCTAAACCTAACCTAACGTATTGAGGGCGAATATCTCGGCCATTTTTGATTTTAGAGAAAAGTTGTTCCTATAAAACATGCTTATATTAGCGTAATCTTTACGATAAAACAATAATAAATAGGTGTTATAATGACACCAACTCCATCAAAAATTTTCTAATTCCTGCGCCCCCTTTGCTTTAGTCCAACCTAATATTCAATCTTACATATTACTTGCTATCCCGGTATGAGGCACACAAACTTTCAGAATCGGTCCAGCCGTTTCGGAGGAGTATGGTAACTAACATTGTGGCACGACAATTTTATAAAATTTAGAGAAGATAATTTAAGTAATGTCAGACAGATAATTTATGTAAGTAATGTCAATTATTCGATAAATTAGTCGCTATGGTTATCTATCGAGATAATAATTATTAAAAGATTAACAGACATTTTGAAATTTTCCCTTACCATTGATATAACTGAGCCGTTTTCTTTATAAAGGAAAACATAAAAGATCTTCTTGTACAGCTCTATAATATAACAGCAAAAGGTTTATCAAGGAAGATATTAAGAAAAACCTTTGTGTTTAGGAAACAGGATTAACTGAAATTCCCCGTTATGATTAAGCATTCTAAATCCGTATATAATATAAGTGGGCGTTATTAAATCAAGCAAACAATAGCATTAAGACCATTGGAGTGGAACGGCAGCCATTTATATCGAGTGCAGCTAATTCACGATCAATGGAAGGTCTTCATCAATCAAGTGGAAGATGCTGCATCTGAGACGCTCTGGTTGAATAATGTGGGCTGACGATTGAAGGACTCCTTTGATGATGGGAACTCATAGTGGTTTCATTTGATGAACTGTAGGTATTGGTTGGGGTTTGATTGTTAGGTCTAATTTGTTTGTAATGTTTTTCCGATTATAGTTTCTTTGTTTAATTTAAGTACATATTATGCTTGCTTCTTGTTATTTTTAAATTAATAATATAAATTTATGAATTAAAATTTTTTTAAACTTTTCAAATGAATAAAGTTTTATATTAACTAGAAGAGAAACAGAGTTAAAATAAGGAAAATTATGAAAATTCAAATTTGTAATAACATTTTAATAACGAGGGCTGTATTTTTGTGTAGCACATGACTTAAATACAATTTAAAGCGAAATACTACACTTTACCAAAGAATTCTGAATGGCAATCTTAAATTCTCCACATAGTTACCAACGTTCAGAAGTTTTAAGTACTCACTTATTCACAGCGCTGTGCAAAAATAACAATTAACAGCTGTAAAACTGCAGTGTAAAATATAAAAATAACGCTAACATTTCTTTGTGTAATGAAAAGAAGTTTCTACGAAACGGCAATGTTTTCTAAAAACTGTCAACTGTTGAAACACAACTATTTATCACTGACCTGTCGCCTTTTTATTGTTTTCATATTATTTTATGTAATATAAAATATACATTAAAGTATTTTTAATATTTTTAATAGAAGCCCAACTTTAATTTATTATCTACAGGGTTACAGGTTAAGTCGACCTATTCCTGTTAAGAGCGTGTAGTAGGGGTCAAAACAAACTGATTTGATCTTATAATACCATATCCAAAAGTTAGCCGTTGAAGAGTTATTGCAATTTTAATTTTTTTCTTGAAAATGCCACTTTATCTTCGCATTTAGCGTTTAATTTTTTATTTTACTTATTTGGTCTGGGTTTTTTTTGAGTTTTTATGTTAAGGTTGAGTTAAACAATAATTCTCAGCAATAAAAATCCATATCGCTGCAAACAATTCAAAGAAATGGCTTTTAAACTAAAAATAATAACATTAAAGTAATTAAGTTAACTCGTTTTAAACAAAGATATTGAAAAAAATCTCTATGAAAATGTGTCTGCAGATGTTTCTTAAAAACATGTGCATGTTCTTAGCTATGTAAAAAGGTATGATAACCTCAGGTAGCATTCGTAGATTCCAAGAAATCGGGGATAAACATGGGACAGTGTTAGTAAAGTACAACATCAGAATAAATTTTGTCATAATTTATTTTTCTTAAAAACTTTACAGTTCCTGCTCAACATGTCTTCCTCTATTGCGAACACATATTCGAAACCTTTTCCGCAGAGAACTCTTGACTACCCCAGTTGTTAATTATTGGTTCCTCATCTTATTGGCTGCATCGATAATTTTTTGTCGTAAAATATCAACAGATGGAATCGGGTTCGGCTCATTGTACACCAGACTCTTCATATGCCCCCATACGTAAAAGTCCATGGGGGTTAGGTCTGGACTTCTAGCCGGCCATGGTATGGGCCCACCTCTTCCGATCCATCTGTTTGGATAGTTGATGTCTAACCATTCTCTAACACTTCTTCTGTAATGTGCAGGGCAGCCATCATGTTGGAACCACATGTCTCTTAACAAAGTCAGGGGTATGTCTTCAAGTAGGTCGCTTAAATGTTGGCGCAGAAAGGTCTCATAATTTTCACCATTTAGGTTGTCCGGAAGGAAGTATGGTCCAATTAATTTATTTGAAATTATCCCCATCCACACATTAAGACTGAATCGTCTTTGTGATTTTTTTGGAATCTTCTTGTTAGGATTGCCACGTGCTTTCGGAGCCCAATAGTGAGCGTTATGGTAGTTTGTGATACCGTCTTGATCAAATTTGGACTCATCTGTCCATAAAATTAATAATAAATATCATTATTTATATCTATATACTTATCATTAAGTACAATACAGTAGTTTTGAAGGTTATAAAAAGCATGTGATCCGTGAAGTAGGTTTTCATTAACTTTAAATGGCTAAACATAAGTATAAATAGAAATAATCTTATTTTATCAATTATATATTGCATCATTTCAATATTATATAGATACACAAGATCGCACGTACTTGTATTCACGTTTATTAAGTTAATACCGATAATATATTTAAAGGCTAATTACTAAAAATCTATGCAAAATCGTAAAATCGATACGATTTCAAGAAATCTATCATCGATGTAGATCTAGATACTAATTAATCTGTATCTTGCCCAAATTGCAAATCAGTCTTGATTGCGTAATTGTTAATATAAATTATCTACGGAGATTGAAATTAGCAAGTAGTTCCTAATTTCTTATGACCTTTGTAACAAAAAACAATTTGATTTCCAGTTCTTTGTTTCTCAAAGATATAGAAAGCATAATTTATTAGACGTTCTGCTTGTGATGAATTTGAGATGGTTTAAAACTCATTAATTATTTTTGCGTTTATGAATATTTTATATAAATTGGAAGTAGCAGTTGGGGATTTTTTTAGGATTTCCTTACTTTAGTTTAATCCAAAAGGCCGAGTGTGGTAATTTTATTTGTAATTTTTATAAGATCTTTTATAAATAAATGAATTATTTATAAAGATTTAATCAAACGTTAACACGTATTTACATGCAGAATTAATTCAAGCCGTGTTCGCAGCGATGTACATAAGCGCCATCAGACGCTAGTCCTTTGTTCTGAGCTAGGCTCTTGTAGCTGAGCCAATCTTGATTGATTTGTGGGAAATGCGATAGGTTATCTGTAGCTTGTGCTGTTCGTCATTGGGTAATTAGAGCTGTGATTTATTCGTGGAAGTACATTCAATTTGGGTCAGGCAACTGCAGTTAGAGTTGTGGCTTTTGATTGCGGTCTTGATATTTTTAAAAGTTTAGTTTAAAATACAAATTAAAATGTTGTAATTATTATGAAGGTTAACTGTTTAAGTAGTGTTTATTATCCTTATATCGTTCAATTATTATCTCTCATAAGTCATCACCTACTCATTTAAATATGGCAACTGGACTAAAATAGCAGTTTTCAAATATCGTTGATATCTTCATCACTTTACCTAGAAATTAATTAGTATTACACACACAAAACAAATTATTTACATATCCTTATAAGCTTCTGTTGCCGACTGTACCAAAGCAATCTTCACCGTATATCCCATATTATAATGCATCTCGCAAGTCGCAATAAGCACGTACACACGGAGTTAGCGCCTCCGAGCGGCTTACTCTTGTCCCCGCCTCACAGCTTCCGAAGGGAAAACTTTCTGAATAATGCAATGAAATATACTGCTCAAAGTTCTCGCCAATGTATTGGTATGATAGTTTTTGCTGTTGTCTGTACCTGCTTTTTGTGGTTTTTTCTTGGTATAATGGTGATTCAAAAGCGCCAAATCTAGTATATTTATTAGTAAAGTTTAGTTGACTTTTGAGTTTATCGTATATCTGTTAGGTTTAGGTAATAATATATTGAACTGCTGTGTAGTTTGTTTTCCAATAAATAATTTGTGTTCATATTATTGAATAATATTGTTTATGCTGTGGTTATTAAATACTCTGCGGTAATGATTAAATATTCCCAGAATATTATATAACCCCATGGTTGTTGCGATATAAAATTAAGCTTATTGTATATAATACATTGTTATGTTTGTTATGCTGTAAAGTTATAATGATAGAAACTAAAATTTTGATTTATTGTGAATTCATGTTGTATCTAGGTTATGACATATTATTAGAACGTACGAGAAAAAAAAATATTTTCCAATTGTGGAATCTACATTTCATTTGAAGAAGGTATGTTGTACATACGTAATATTAAAGATATCATATTTATATTTTATCTAACTGTTCTTATTCGAGAAAGCTCTACTATGTAGATAGGTATTTTTAAATTGCTGAGTTAGCACAAAATTTAGTTCCCAAAATGTGTCCGTGTTGGCACCAAATAAAATGACATCAAAAACGCATCAAGGCGAACGGCGGCACTAACTTGTAGCTCCAAAGCTCTAGCTTTGACCGCCGTTAGGACTTCGGCAGTTTTCAGTTAGTTTATTGAAAATATTTTCAATTCTGGACAACTTTGAGCTTGTGGCTTAGGAGTAATGTAATTTGGAATGTAGTGTACATGTAATTCAAACAGTTTTTAACATTATAAAATCCATTAAAATATACTTCTGTTTAAATGGATTTTATAAGTGTTTTACTTTCATGCAATTCGCTTACAAAAATGAAATTTAAAAACATGGCGTGATTGATATTTTCTGGGAAAGGACACAGCCACGATGACTAATCAGTTAATAACAAAGATTACAAGCATACCCCATTACATAGGTACCCCATGGCGTGCTTTTTCCATACAATAATAAGGCGGTAGCAAGTATTTTCATTATATTTTTTTTCTAAATATTTCTACAAGAAATATTGATCAAAACCCAACAAAAGAAAGTATGAAGTGCTTAAAGTTTTCATCAAAAATATAATATAAATGTCACATTGAAGCGCTTAAGCGCTTAATTCCGCTGCAATAGAGGTAGTTTTTCCGAAGCTCCCGTAACAGGATTAAGGTGAATGGGAAGCAATTTAACAGCTTTACAGCGCTTTAATACATCGGATAAGAATGGGCCGAGATCGAATTTTCATATTAAAGGCTCCCATTTCTGGATTTACTAGTAAAATTGGATAAACAGATCTTTTATTGGAATTATTGAGTTTGCCTTCCGTTCGTTTGAACTAAAACATTCGGGTAATATTATAAGAATGGAATGTAGTCGGTGTGTATTGTAAAGGGCGGGAATATTTTTATTTGGTTCATGATAAGAGTTGGTTATATCTGAAGAGATGTTTATAGTTGAATTATATGGTTTTAATTACTATATTTTCATAAAAAATACTATTCATAAATACATTTTACAGTTTACATAAATACAGTTTTTGCGCTTCAGAAAAATAATGAGGGTTACAGCAAAAATGTATTTGAATACAAACGAAGCCCATTGCTAGTTTTTCAAATTCCCTATCCCTTTTATTAGTGCTTTCTTGAATACTAAGAAAAAAATCACTGATTAATTAATCCAATCCATTCAACATTTTGTAAAAAGTTTGCCCAATGATTTATGCCTTAAATAAACGATAAAGCCGGTAACACCATTAACCTCTTTCATAAAAGTCGGGATTGAAACATAAAACAGCAGCCATTGAATTGCACCGAGAGTGGATTCAGCTATTACCCACGTAAGCTTTTACGCCCTTTACAGTTTACACAAACAAAAACTTAGCTTTCAGTGTTTTAACAAAACTCGTACTAAAAAAAATATATTTTTCGACTGACGTTTTCTTTTTTTTTTAAAATATACTAACAGTCTCTTTCTTAATTAATGAAGACCCTATACTTAAGATTATGATGAAACAAAATAAAAAATAAAATAAAACAGCAGTGCTAAAAATACTGCTGAAACTATAATTTCACTATTCATCAAATATAACGTGTTAAATAAATAAATATAACCATATAGGTAACACGATCGTCATACAGTTTTAGCGCACAAAGTCTGCTTTCTGAAATATGTAACATCAACTTTTCTAACATATATTTCACATCACCAAAAATTATTTTCATCTCGGTAACATCCTATCTTTACCATTGTGAAATACAATAGACGTTAGTTCTTAGAAAACTTAAGAAATGCTTTCATGTATTAAAAGTTAAGTCCCATGTCCCCAAGTGGGGTAAGGGGCAGATGCATTATACATCTGTTTCACTGATCGATTTTCTTTAGGGACAAGTAGGTGATCAGCCTTCTGTGTCCTGCCAGACCGAGACATTTTTTTTTCTTCGTCTCCACCGGGAATCGAACCCAGGACCCCTCGGTGCTACGCTCACGCGTCAAGAATTCATGTATTAAGTATACCCAAATACCCTTTAGTATCTAGATAGGTATTACCTATCTAAATAGATCAAAAATACCCTATAATATTTATACTTCTGTTATCAACCAACGCTCGCGGTTCGTTTCGCCTACAGGCTTTCTAAGCTCCCAAAAAATTTCGACTTAATCTAAAAAGGTGTCCATTCTCAGCACTATTTACTTGTTTACAGCTGACGGCGTCCTTTGAGGCGCGTTAGAGCGAGCCCAACTACCTTCATGTAGTACCAGTATCACAGGAATGCCGAAAAGAAACTCAAACCAACCTCGTCTGTAATCTTTTTGGGATGGAATTAGACCGAATAGTGTATGCTGTTTTTGTTGTGAAATAAAACAATACATACCTAATACAAAATCGTGGTTTTATTTATAGTACAATTCCACATGTTATTTTTAACTACAATCAATACATTTTGGTCTTATTAGCCGATTTTTGCTTCGATAGAGTAATTTAGCTTATCACTTCTTGTTAGACCTTGATTTAAACTAACAAAAAACACTTACAATAATATAATCTAACTACGTGCATTATTAATTTACCAAGGAGAAACAAAAAATATTTGAATAAAAGTTAAGTGTAAGAGAAAAAGTTGAGTGCAAATTATATTAAGAACAGTGCAATTTGTGAAATACAGCGTAAAGTGAATATAACGAAATTAGTTCAAACAAAATGAAGACGGCTGGGTAGTTCTCACCTCGGCTTAAACGGCTTAGCTCGAGTAACGCTTAGAGATTGAGGCTAAAAGCATAGCAATATCCACGTGAATTAAGCAATTGCATCGCTTTAGAGTTAGACGATAATTATAGTCGTAACATCGTGCAGCGATGGAGTTTGTATTACCATCAATTGAGTTCCCTGGATGCCATTAAACAGGCGACTAGTCGAGCGAAAGCAGCGCTTATTAACAGAGAATTAGAACCAATTTGGCCTGCTAATGCTATTCAGGTTGCTAATGTATGAATGAAATTTGGGCACAAGTACGATCAATTGAATAGGTGATTTTTGGGAACGTCAATTACGCAATCCCTGGTGATATTTTCAGTTGCTATTAGCGATTTACATAAAGTTAACCGCTAAATGCCAGCGATCATTAGTTTTAACCGCCATTGTTTGGGACTTGTGTTTCTGAACCATTAAGATACAATATGGTCCCAGTTTATAGAATCTACCGTTTTACTCACGTTATCCATATTTTGATAGAGAATTCAGGAAATACGTAAAAATATATACATTCATTCAAAGATTTTACTTCTTCCAGCATAGGTATGTATACAGACTAATCTTTCCCCCACCAAACTTTTTAAAACCATCAAACAACATTCTATTGTAGTAGTTTTTCCTTTACCAAGCGCAGGACACAAACAGTTATATAGCAGCAGTTGTTTGACAACTCAGTGCAGACGCACTCACTCCGCTTGATCAAAGAATGCTCCAGCTTTCTGCAAACACAGGAACACTAACTCGTGACTTTACCTGCAAAAGAGCAGGAAAACTGTTTGACTTGACTTCATTTTATAATGACTATGCAGTTTATGCCAAAGCAGTACACGGGTAAATACTTGAAATGGTAATACACAACGAGAGCATATAGGGTGAAATACTCATTATAGATAGAGAGATAATATTATGTGCTTGTTACAAGGGAGAAGAAAATTATATAAAAAATAAATGTAGTATACCTACTATGAAATAATTAAACATCTTGTATGAACTCTGTCTTTCGCGTGGTTTTGTAATGCTAAGACAAGAGGTAAAATAGAAAATAAGATATTTTGTTCATTAATAGAGAAAACGAAACATACCAGAATAGAGCAACAAATACAATAATATTGTGAAAGCCTTGTGCCAAATATAAAAGTATATTATAAAGTATGAATTACGAAACTAATATATTATAGATTATTGCTATACTCAGTAGGTAGACATTATTTTCTCTGCCTTCCAAGAAATTAAACCTTGATACGACATGAACCTTATTTTACCTGACATAACATGATTATTTGCTATTTCTCTTACAAATCTTTCTTTCGACTGCGTTATGAAAATATCACTAATAATTATGCCTTTAAATTGTAAGGCGCTTGTTCCGATATCAGCCATTACGAGCCGATGTGAACCAGGTCACAGGCCGCGCCGCGGGACCCGCAAACAATAATTCAGCTAAAAAGGGACCAAAGACAATTAGCTACAAAATGCCGTTACCTGCATTGTCAGTCTCTCGTTAATTAAATTCTCCATCAGAAATGGAATTAAATTTATTAGGAAAAAAGTACCGAGAGCGTATAATGGGAAATTCCCGGTGTTATATTAGAATTACCGGAGATTATGCGGGCTTTCACTTAATTACAGAATTCGTTCAAATTACGCGGGCTCTTTATTTTTAGAGACTACGAGCTTGGCAATGCGACGTTTAATATTATAGCTCGGGAAGCATAATTGTATGTTTAAAACAAGGAAGTACGGTCGGCAACGTACCTACGTACCTATTCGTTATCTATTTTGCCACATATCGACAGTTTTTTTCCAACTCCTAATTATGATCATCATTTAGTACTAATTAACTTCCCTTTTTCCTGGAACATAACGTTTGAATCGTTGGTTGATTTCGGTTGCTGACGGTACAAGCTGGCGTTTAATTAACATGTCGCGACGTTCGCTGGTTGATCTTTGCACACTCGTCGGGGCTACAATAATCCGTTCGACATACATTGCATACGTAACATTTTAACTTGGATTCGAACTTGCTTCCGCAGATCGATCTACTAATCTAATCGGGTTCTTGCAACTGATAGTAACTATTTATGTCAAGTTTCTATAACATTTACGAGAAAATACGAGAAAATTTAAGTTCATCTATTTATGTTTAATTTCAAAATGCCGAATGCGCATGAACTAGCTACCAATAATTGGAACTAATAAATTCAAAAGGTTATATAATATATAACCTTTTGAGTTATGTAGAGTATGATATTATGTTGAGACTTCCTCGCTCATCAAATAAAAATAACTTCACAGTTTATTTGCCCAATTTGCGATAGAACGTCAGTGACAATTTCCGATTTGATGGCTCTGTGTTAACTATTTTAGTTTTTATCAATAGTTGAATGCAGGCTATATTTTGTTACAGGTTGGTACCTATACAAAAACTTTTCGTTAGCATTCACTATAATAATTACTGCCATATAAAATGGACGTACACATGCAAAATTCAACGTGAAAAAACGATGATAAAATAAATCTGAATCTTTTAACGTGACATAGTGTTACGTAGATAAATAAAGTATTTTCAATCGGAGTAAGTACATAGTATTATGGTTACACATATAGGTATAATTAATGTAGTCAAAGTATTATGTTTACTCTAAAAGCCACTACTATTTTAAGGTCTGTACATACAAAGCAATACTTTTTAGTAATTCAAAATGAGTACAATAATACAGTGGCAACTCTATAATATGACCATGCCATAATCGGACAGCTAAAATAAAAATTCACTTGTGGATGAAATTTGTGAAATTTAAACTTAATGACGGTATCCCTAACAATGGGCGAGCGTGGCCCAATTCGAGTTGAATCATTCTCTCTTAAAACCTCAGATAATTTGCACATGAGAGTTCTCTAAATTATTTCATATGACCCTTATACGGGTCACATGGCTTCAATGGGAGTTAGGCTACCGTTGACGTTTGTTAAAATTTCTAAAGTTTAATTTTACTGAAATTAAGAGAACTAACTACAATAATTCATTCAGTAAATCTTAAAATCGAGATTAAAGATATGCCTTTGGCTGAATTTCATGACGATTATGCATAGGTATTATGCGCACGAGTAAACTACATAAATCACAAGTGTTATATAATTCCAATCTTTGGATTTCTAGGCACGAATGATTTAGCGACGTGAGAAATATCAGACACAAAAAAAGTTTCAAGAATACACGTTCTCTCCGCAAGTTCCTCTTTATATAAATTCGTATATTATGTACATAAAACGGCATATTCTACTACATATGTTTTATTCGTTAGACTCAAAAAAATAACAAATGAAACCACTTAATTATTCCAGTGAAGCCTTCTTCGTGTTTCATTATCAAATGTGAGCTTCAAACCGAAAAGCTTATAAATTTGAGCACTTTAAACTTTGCTGGAATTAGAGAGCTCTGAATTTTCGCAAATAATGCAAGCTATTAACAAGTTGTATTGTTACGTTGTTATAATAGTTGGTGAATACGTTTATGTGTGGATATAATAACGAGGGTTGCATTATAATTGCTTTGGATGTATTCAATCTAGCTAATCATAGATTACACTTAGTTCAAAACAGTTAACATAATAGACTACTAAGTATCGTTCTATAAATGTTCGGATTGCGAAAAGGAGAGATTATAAGTTATCTACGTGTTTTATCCTCCAATGATATTATTACATCTGCATGGATGAAAAACATACAAAATTTTACTTTACAAAGATATATTCTCAATTGTAATACATATTACAAGTGCATATATTTTATTTTATTGAATTCATTGATTCAAGAGCTAATTGTTCTAAATAAATAAAATATGTACCCGTTCAATAGCTCATTTGTTAAGCAAGTAACAACAACTATAGGTACTAATTAAAGCGGCCATAGTCATTGACACTTTTGGCGAGTTACGCGCCTTATAACCATTTCTTTTTAACTTCCAAGGAAACAAATAATAATAATTATTATCAATACATTTTATAGAGCATGAAGTTCCCTTTAATTTTTCCCTTTCCATTTTTTAATTCACTTAAACGGCTTTGAAAACGAATACATTCAGAGCGTTGCAAGATCAACCTTTATCGCGATGAATACGTTTTAAATTTTGCAACTCATTTCAAATAATGATCATTATAATGATGTACATTATTCTTGGTAAATTTATATAAATGAAATTAATGATAGGTAGTTATATGTATCAAATATTTATTAAAAAACATCCGATCTTGTAAAATTTAGATAAGTAAATTGTGTAAGTAAAGTATTTTAGTTGAAAAAGGTTATCAAATGAAACATTACGATATATAGAAGTATTGTATAATATATAAATTAATGGATTTCAATCTCTTACCAAAACGTTGGGACTATTTACTGCCTTTAATAAATTCCATTTAGTTCGTAGTAGAGAAATATGGACAAGTAGCCTATAACGCATGCGTATGAGAAGCCATGAATGAATGTAGAGTTCTGAATTACCTATCCTAATAAATTAAAACAAATATTCAGTTGACCTCTTAACTTGATATTTAACCTAAATGCAGTTTTTGAAACTTACTAATAGTTACAAAAGACCCAATATCTCAAAACATCAAAACGTTATATCTAAGCGATACTAGCACTACGCCCCATCAGCTTATATTCAACATATCCAACACCAACGTCAAATTCAATGTTTCAATATTCCAAAAGCATATGCAGGCATGCACGGTGCACAGTGCACACTGCAGTGCATCGAAATGCCGACAGAATCGCGATATGGGATCACTCATACCTTATTCATGGTTCATCCGAGGAGAAACAGAACCAAAACGGGCATTTTATTTTATTTGCTCTAGTTTCTGTTTCGCAGGCAATGGAATCCTTTGCCGTGTTCTGTTAGAGTAAATAACGCAAGACTTAGTTTCATGGTACGTTGGATGTAAATATAAAACGTTAAATAAAAACTCGTTAGAGAAGAAGCGAAAACGTAACTTGAATTTTTTGAAATGGAAATTTTCTGCATGTTGAATGTTGATACCCTGAGAGTTTGACTAGTTCTACTTATTTTGAAGATTAAGATTTTAAAATAGTGCACTACCTATTTAACGTTTGAATTGATATTTGAAAATATGTTTTTAAACACTACAACACATAATTCGTCGTAATTTATTAACTAGGCGCCATTGTAACAAATTGAGCAATAGTTAAATAATTTTAACAAGAGCCAATTTTGTCATTAGTCATGTTAAATTTTAGCCCAATCATAATTTGTTAGACAAAAATTAAAAATTATTAATGTTGTAATTGTGATTAATGTGATTAAAATTTTAACCATTTAGATAGCGATTGTTTAAATATAATATATGAGGCAATTATATTCAGAAAGAAATCAAATTAATAAACTCTTGCCAACTGTATATTCAGTAAGCTTATTTATCAAGATGTTATTTAAGAAATAATTTAAGAATTTATTTCACAATCCACCAAGTTATTTTCGAAGAACACAAGTATCAAATACCGTTTAATATTTTTGGAACACACCAGTTTCCATAAGATGCTAGTTGAGCTGCAGTTATAGGTATGTAAATGTGAAAATAAATTAAAAACCAGATTTATTTTAAAAACTCAAGCTTTCGAATAAAGCCGAACTAAAATGTACAAGAATAAGTTTTAATTACGTTTCTTCGGACAAGGCTAAATATCTTAACTTACCTTTAACCTTAATACAATCTTCCAACTAAAGTACCATTCCGAGGATTCTCGCAAACAATTATATTTGATTTATTTAATTAATTTAGAGAACATATTATACTTTCTCTTTTATCCCTGATGATTTATATAAAAACTGTAGACATAGTTGATATAAACAACCGCAGAACCTACCCAAGATCGCAAACAAGCCAATACATTACAGAAGAATCCTCACTTTCGGGGAGATCGTAAAAATTTCCCACCACCGGCACCACCTTCGTCTTGGTGCATAAATCACAGGCCCCAGATTGGTGCCAACAGCCCTGGCTTGGTGCCAAAGGAACGTTTTAATTAAACCGGCGCTTGGACAAATTAGTAACGGGAACGCTGTTTACGATAACTTAAACACAGTTTAACATCCTCGTAGTTAATTAGCACCTGGTATTAACTCGAACTCTATTATTATAGAACTGATAGACGCTGTGTATATATTATAAGGCTACAATAAGTGCCGGGTTTTGTATTTTCTGTTAGATATTCCATTTTCAATTGATGGTAATAAATTTAACCATCTAATATCAATAATTCAATTTTCATCATAACAAAGATAATCTCAGATAACAGCTAATACAATAACATACGCTGCCTTTGTTTGTTAATACCCAATTTTAGTAACGAAATTATATTAGCCCTGCTTTCCAAACCTACTCAATGAATAGCTATCATAATATGATATTTCATTCATGCATATCACTATCAAAGTAAACAAGTAATAAACACGCACAAGCATACGCGCATAACGCTTCACACTCACACATACACAATCACAATGACTTGGCATAAACAGTTTTAAATATAAAAAATAATGTGTATTTCGTACCAGCACGTACCAGTCAGGCAGCCAGCGAAATTCTTACTGTTATCGTACAAACATTATATCGCAATAATGAACACATGACGGTAATGACATTAAAATTCACTGCCAGCAGCTTATCAGCCGCCCAGAATGAGTCCTTATCTTTTATAACCGAATTAAGAAATCTATACGCGAGATTTGCTAAGTAAATTGCCTTGGATTTTATAGTATAAATCTTACAGCGCTAATCTTTATACAAAAAACATGGATTTAAGAAACAGTAGTTGAAAAAAGTTCTAAAATATATCTAATCATACAATATAAGTATGGTTTTCGACAATTCCAGCAAAAAAATAAAATAAATTACCACCCAAGTTATAAATGAAAAGTACCTAATTAATTTCAAATTCAAAATATGGTAACGTATTAAATATGAATAAATACACTTCACAAGTCTCATTACATAAACCTACCATTAAACGTAATTATTATTGATTAAAATCCACATTAACAAACACCAAGTACATAAACCAAACCAATTAAACCAATACTATCATATTGAAATGTTTAATCGAGTATTTAATCATCATAATTATACAGATAACAATTATACAACAACGCAAACAATTGATATATCTCTCGTCCATTACATAATATGTATTACCCGGTCAAAGTGGATATTTTGAAATAATAGTCTGCATTGTAGTCGTACCAGTCGAGTACACGTTTGTCGTACCAAATGTAAGCGCCCTGGAGGGAATCAGGGGCGTCCAGGAGTGCATAGAGGGGGGTTTCGGCAGCCTCGTCCGCGCTGTAGAAGCCTATACCGGTCGTCATGTCGGTGCGCACGAGGCCAGGGTGCATCGAGTTGACGGCGATGCGCCGGCTAGCCAGCTCGCGCTGCTGGACCACCGTCACTGCGCTCAACGCCACCTTAGCCACACGGTACGCGGGCACCGTCGCGTTGTCGGCTATGTCTTCCGTCTTGAACGTACCCTTCTGCACGGACTCCAGGAACCAATCGACGAACTCATTCACATCTTGGACTGTTAAATTTTTGTTTGACAGCCGCTCTATCCAGTACTTATTCCTAATGTTGGATAAGTGTCCACAGTCGCTGGATATATTCAGGATCCTGCCATTATCTCTCACCAATGGATAAATCAGTTCTTGCATAGTCAAGACGCTTCTGTAATTGATATCGATGACTTTTTTTATAAGTTCGATATCGGTATCGGGCGTTAGACTGTCCACAATAGCAGCATTGTTAACGAGTATAACGAGATGTCCGTGTTTTTCTTTGATGTGATCTCTGAACTTAATGACGCTGTTTCTATCGGATACGTCGAGCTGGTGGTATTGTGGTTTTAGTCCTAATTTGTTCAACTCTTCGACAGCTTTTCGGCCTCTATTTTCGTCTCGAGATGTAAGGTACACGATTCCGTCGAATCGTTTGCATAATCCTTTCACAATGGCGAGTCCAATGCCCTTATTGGAGCCGGTCACAACCGCAACTTTCGACATGTCTGCTTCGTTGGAGGACGCGATACGAACTAACAAGTTCAGCGTTATCGGCCGTTTGAATGGCCAGTTTATAGACTTATTCTACTAGCGGTGATAAGAAGTAGATATGAAAAAAATGTCAACATGAATAAAAAAAGAGGAGATTATGCCTTTATATGCTGAGAGAAATGTATGTCTCTTTAATATTTATTTTTAGCTAAATTCTTTCCACAACATATAAACCTACAACCCACCTGTAAACATCATTGTGAACTTTTCAAATTCTTTAAATTCCTTTCCGCATTAAAGTACAATATAAAACTAGTTCGATTTCAGCATTCGATTTATTCGCGGAACCAAATGAGCCATATATATTAATGTCGTATACAACGATGACAATTAACAAAGGAATAATACGCCGTGCTTTCGCTGAGAGCTTTGTAATTGATGTAAATTCATTGTGGCCACAATCACGTTGTTTACCAACTTTAATTGTATTTAAATTCGGATTGTTCGACACTTCAATTACGGTGTACATAATTAATTGTCAATTGATAGATAATGCATTTTAAAACGTTTGTTTGGTACTTATTGAGGATTGGTTTCGATTTCATGATATAGCTAAAGCTTAAACTTTTTTGGTCCACCCCCTTTTGCAAAGCAGTTTTTACGTACGTCCATGAAAAAAAAACTTGTTTCTATTAATTACTGATTTTAGATAAATAATCCAATCAAATTTCCTTATCATTTTAGTACCTATTATCTAATTAAATTGATAATTATTTTTATCAAACAGACAGACATAAAAACTTACTTTTTAAATCCTTTTTATCCATAATTAATTTATGATTAATATTATTAAAAAAAAATAATTTTAGCATAACCATATTTCAAACTAAAAGTGTTTGTTGATATTTCATGTGATTTGTTATGTAAACAAATTTCGAGTTTTTTTTTTATCGTTTTTTGGCCCAGGTCCAAGAGTGATAACACTGTATAAATATTTAGGTATACTGTGGATAAGATCTGAATATAATATTTCATGTTATAATATGTATTACGGGTCAATTTGTAGGAATACACTCGGTGTATATTTTTTATTGCAATTCTCGAAATACGAAAGTCATTTCTAAAAATATTTCATGAAAAAAAAGAACTAACAATAAATTCAATTGAAATCGTTGTCATATTGTTTTTTTCATGATAGAGTCTAGTTAAAATAAAACAGTACAATATGTTACACATTCGAGTTGGTATATTCTTGCTCAAATGTTATAAAAATATAATGAATGAAAATGAATCTGCTTAATTCACCCTTCATTTCGAAATCTACAATCCCATGTTCTGTGCTCGTGAAATTAAATTTGCAACTTAATATCATTACATTAACGTGATATAGAACACGAGTATCTCCCAGTCTCCACCATTTGTTTACAGTAACGACAATCATTAGCATATTCATTAATATGAGAGCAAATAAAAAGTCTTGGTAATTGAAGTGTCGAGTTGTTTAATTAATGAATTTACTTTTCCCGTATCGCGGAGAAATTGCAGGATATTATGGCAAGTCTAATGGGCTCGTGTGATATGAATTATTCAGGTTGAAATTAAAGCACTCCAGTCTCTAACTTGCTTTGTTTACGTTTCAATTGAAAAGTTTCGACATGTCGAACGAGGATCGAGCGATTTCGGGTCACTAGGAGGAAAGGTACAGAAATAAATTAGGTGGGTATGAGCAAATGTGGAGACGCCTTGATTAGCCATAATAATGTATTGTTAATGTCAAAAAATAATATGTAATGCGGTAAATGTTATTTTATAAGTATTAGACCTGTTCTTACATAAGTACTTACTGAATAAATTATACATTCTATTATTAGAATTCATATAATATGTGACGTGTCTCACAATGTATATTAATCCATAATCCCCTTGTCTGCATATTTTATGTAGGTATTAAGCTAAATTTGAACCGACTTTGCGGAGCGTAATAGAAAATATAAACATAAAAAATGTTACGCTAAAATGCTTTCCTTTTTTTAATATTTTATTGGATTTTCGTTAGCATTTTTATATTTTTATTTTTATACTTCCAAAAGTAACAACTTGTTATTATTAGAATATAACCGGTGGTAAATGGTAAAACTATGTTATGACGATTCAAAGGTGTTTCTAGAAGAATTTAATAAATAAATATTTGATTTTGAATTTACGATTTGTCTCCTATCCTAATACGTACAACACCTAGTCATTTAATGTTTGTGCGCACGTATATATCTAGTTTCATAGAATACATTAGAGCTGAGAATGATCTAAAATCCATTTCCATAACGTCAACGAAGCGCTAATGACAAGGTAAACACAAGAATGGCATCGCTGAGTCGAGTAAGCCTAATGTAAGCGCCTGCAGCTATCTTCGCGTAATATTTGCTGAAGCGCGCTTTACTAAATTTTATCTCCAGGCGTAATGTATTCGGTACATGCTACTGGCAGATAAACAAATCGTGAACAGGTTTGTTTGAAATTTTAATACAAAATTATGGCTGATTTGCATTTGGCAATTTAAGTGAAAGTGGAGGATTGAAAATCAACATATTTCTTGTTCGTGGTTACTAAAAAAAATCAGGCTTTTTAAATGAAATCATTTTCAAATTAATCGTTAATATATGGAGGAATGTTTATCCCAAACAACTGTAAAAATAAAATTGAGCTGTTTCTTTGTATGGTCAAAAACTGGACAAGATACAAATATATGAAACATGAAACAGGTGTTTCATATCATAAAATACCTGTTGTGGACAGATGTGCACTCTCATCCAATTTTGGATCAATTGAAATATACCGCCACGTCACTCCTCCTGTATCCACATGCTACATGCATTAATTCTTAGATATTTGCGGTATATCATCATATACGTCACATCAGAGTATACGCTCTTGTATTTTCACTTTTAACCATCTAATATTAAAAAATAATATGTCACATAAAATATTATATAGTTTTGTTTAACCCCAAAACACCAAAATATCTCAAGGAAAATTTTGTGTTCAGAGGAGAAAACGGAGACTCTGTCCGCTCATCGGAAATGCTCCGGTTAAGAATGCCAGCTCATCATACAGGCTTTCTGGGTAACTCCTTCACTGTTCGTGCGATTAAATTATGGAATGCACTGCCGGAACCAATCAAGAAGGCGCAATCTTTGAATATTTTTAAAAATATGGTTCGTGATCATTATATTTCTCAGTTACCCTAGTATATATATTATGTGTAATATATTATATATTTATATATTTTATTAGTATATATATTATATTATTTTTATCTCTTCTCATATGCATGTAATCTATTTGTGTGTATGTATATTATTTAATCTCTTAATTTTGTGGCTTGTATATTATGCTGTTTTTATTTTATTTCATTTTTTATAACTCTTCTTCTTTTTATTTTTGTTCATATATTTATTTATGCTCTGCCCTACTCCTATCCTTTACTTAATTTCTCTCTGTACAACCGGTTGTCTGGAAGAAATCGCTATTTAGCGATAAGGCCGCCGTTTGTTACAATGTATCCTAGATTAAGTCTCAATTTGTAATTTTTAAGAGCAATAAAGTATTAATAAATAAATAAATAAATATATAGTTCGAAAAATAGTCGAAAGAATTCTTGTTGTAAAGTTTATATATTATTTATTAAATATCGTATAATGTTAAGGAGAGAGTTTAACTCTCCTTACAACAGCTGATCTCAAAAGAGGGTCTGGCACAATAGAAACTTTGTTAAGGCAAGTTTAGTTTATAGTGTAGCTGTACTATTGTACTAGACAAGATTCTGCTTACAAATATTGTCTGAAACATATTGTCCACGAAATAACAACAAACATTAAGTAGCTTATTTGCACGAGATACTCGACCCATTCGTATGTATGTATAAAAGAAAGTAATCTTAGTTACACAATTCACAACTCAAGAACGGCTGAACAAATATTAATAATTTTAAGTTTTTGGATTTAGGTACTGCTAGAAAGACTTACTGCTAGTCGTTTATATTGACCATCTACGCAGATGTACACATAAATACAATAATAATTAATTAATATACTTAAAAAAACTACAAAACGTATGATAAAGGCATGATATTATTGCATTGTCATCCTTAATAATTGTAAATATAATATAGGTGAAGCTAATAAAAGCGTGTGTAGCTTATGTATCTAACGAATAATGAATAATCACAAAAAGGGCATCTTCAATGAGGAAACAATATTACAAGATGAACAGAGCGGCAGCAAACAAGATCAATTCTCGAACGCCGGCGACGGGAAAGTGACAATTAATACAATTGATTGGCCAAAGCTGGTGACAGACTTGTGAGAGAGTAATTAACGGAGAAATATAATACGTAAAATTGTTAAAGTCTGTTACAATTTATTTTTAGTTTTCTAGCATTAAATAAGTTGAGGTGGGATCATGGGTGGAGTGGTACAAGGCGTCGCCACGGAAGACGATAGACTGATAGAGGAAGGTTCCGACTCATGATTGATTTCTATTCTTCAAAAAATTTCCATTAAAATTAAAAAAAAAACTATAAAGCTATTTAAAATGTGATATATGACTTATCGTAGTTCTGAACACTTAATAGCAGGCAGGCATGGAAAAAGGCGTGAGTTTTAAAAACTCCAAACGATAATAATAAGTACTTAAATATTTTTTTTATAATGATATTATATGAAAATGACGATTCTAAAACACTAAAACATTTGTTTGCCTCGATTGTACTCATAGCTTTATATCCACTAAAGCCTGGCAAAGTTTGTTAGTGATTAAAATCAAAGGCTGGCATTAATAGCTCGATCAATCAACTCAGAACCGTTCCGACTCTATTGACGTATTGTTACTGTGTGTAACCAGCCTATTGTGAGGTACGTTATTTAGTTAAATGCGGGTATTCTATATTTTTCGTATATATATTTTTTATTTAAATTATATTTTGCGATGGAAATAAGAGAGATTTTAACCTTTCCTTTTTGGCAGAGTGAGCAAAGTAGCACGTCTAAAGCTAATTATTAGTCCCTACCATATAAACGCTACGCTAAGTAAGTACATAAGTTTATTCAAGCTTATATCTAATGAAATATATACCATACTTTATATAATTTCTTATGAGAGTCATAGTTTTTCATACAACATAACATTAATACTTCCATTGAACAGAAACAGAACAAAAACCCTACTTATATTCCCCACTAGCTTCATTTAATATTAACTAATCCTCTGGCCACTCGTAATAATATTGCAACAGTTCCACTGAGATGTAGCTGCGGATGCTGCGGCGAAACAAAAGACGATTACAATGTAATTACACAACACCAGTCTACGTGATTCCTGAACAAAGGCCACTGAACAATGAAGCTTGAATTAAAAATAAAAACATTTCTCGCAAGATAAACAGCAGGAAAGGGTTGAGGAATATCTCCGGGCCGAGCTTCGTGAAATTTTAAAACAAATCGAAGATTAAACGATGTTCTGCATAATAAACATTTGGCTCCGATTTAAAATAAATTATACATTTCGAGTCGGGTTCAGAAAAATCTCTTTACATTTCAACGCTATTGGTAAAGAAACTCGAAGATTTATTTACTCATTCAGGTTAGCGAATACATTTATAAATGTTAATCATACAATAAATTAGTGTAGTAAAAATTATGTTGGTAAATTATTTTACAATGTTCAACACTCGCTGCAGGTTATTACGCAGTAATTATGTCTTTGTGATTTGCATTATAATATTGCATAAATGATTATCGATTATATGCTAATAATCTACCTGTCTCTACAACCGACTACAAAGCTAAACTTCCTATTTGTATTAGACAGTAAATATTTTTAGTGGTTTAACTTTAACACACACATCATACCGATTTTTACGTGAACGTAAAATAGCAATTAATAACGTTCACAATAAAATAAAAACTAACGGCCGATACCTGACAGTAACTACTAAAACGAATATTTCCATAGTAACAAATCCAAATGAAAAGTTAAAATGTACTGCGGCTCACTCATGCAGTGACCAATGATTTATCCTCTCCACCGGGAGCTGGATTCAAATCGAGTGCGTGTTTACAAAAGTAGGTAGTTAACTATTCATCTTATATTTTAATGATGGATTGTGAATTTCATATTGTGCTAATGAGAAAATACTATCGGTATGTGAACTAGTTAGGTCCTGAAATTCAGTCAGAAGCCTTTAAGAATATATGATTAGAATTAGATTTAAAATCGGCAATTTTAGTACTAGGTACTTTACATTTCAAACTTTTCACTCGATAAAGGTCATCAACCTTTAATCTGCAAACGACATTAAGAAGACGGAAAAGACAACTTCTAGAGATTTTTTGAATGAATAAAATGTTCACTGAACCATATCTATACACGTAATTTAATTAATACGCAAAATGTAGAACTTAAAATTCCGACAATCCTGGAATCAAGCCGCGCGGCGGGTTTGTTGAAAAAACAATAGAAGATCGCGTATTCGTGTTTTAATTAGTCGCATTCCGGGGTTGAGTTCCCGGATCCCAGGAGGAGCGAACTTCTCGGCGCTCTCAAAGCCTTTCAAATTAAAACTCTGGAGTGTGTTTAATATTACCATAATACATGGCAACATTCCCGGCTCCGCTGGGAGTATTTTTCGCGAAAACACTCCGCTACGCCTGTATTTGCATCTCAAATAGCAGCTGTTGACAGAATCATTTCGATTTTCGTTTTACAATCTTCGCAGGGATTGGCAGATTTATGCTGAATAAAACTACGCGCGGGTGGAAATGGTTTTTGCAGTGCATGTGTCACGTGTTTTGGGAACGCAATTCTTAGTTATATAAGGTGAACACCACAGATCACAGAAACTAAAGGGTGAACACGTAACATAGATGCTATGATAGTGTTGACAGAAGTTTCAAAAATAAGCAGAATTACCATTGGTAAAAGCAAAACCCCTCTTACTTCCAACAGTGAACATGTAGAGGGATATTTGGAGCTGTGTTTACATAATATATTATTTATTGAATATATACTAGAAGGCATCGTAATAATTTTTGTATTTAAAATAACTTTTATCCTAGGATATAACCGCATAAATTGTTCGAATCTAATGAATTTATGAGAAAATACTACTCATAATATAACTCACTGTTTAACATTGCTTTACATAAGTAAAAAGTTATTTAAATCACTAGTAATGGTCAGTATATTTTAAGGTCAACACAGAACTATAAGTATGTAAGTACTACAGTTAGATCTTGACACGATTCTTGTAAAAAGGTATGTGTTTAATATTTATATTAAACTTTATAGAAATATTAGTAACAAAATTCAGATCCTACCTTATGCACAAATAATAAACTGTATTCTGTTTTAGCTCCCACACTAGACAAGCGTGTAAACAATTTTTGCATTTGAGTTCTTCATAAATAACAAACAACGCGTGATTCATTCGTTGAAAATGTTACAAGATTTTTCATTATTTTAACGCGCTTTTGAGCAGCTCGTGCAAGTTGTCGTCAAATATCAGTCATGATAAAAAAAAAAACTAAATTAACGGGAAACGTAATCATAGTCAAGAAAACACAAAGGTTGAAAGAAATTATTATACTGTGTAGTGGTGTAAGGTATATTGCTCATTCAGATGAAACTTCTCACAATTTATTAATTAATTTAAAGCTCTCATCTCGATCCCATGAGAAGAAATAAATATTTTTATAATTATTACTATTTCCCAAGCATTTATTAAATAAACCAACACTGCATTGTATTTTATTCTTATTCTTCATGCTCCTATTTCCTTTTCACTTAAATACGGGCTTTGAATGTAACAGTTAGACGAGAAATGATTACCTGTAAAGAGATATTAAAATTTTAATATCACCTCAAGCCTTTGCGTCATAATAAAACTTGAATTGTGAATTAATTTCTGCGCTGGTTTGGAAACATTTAAGTGGTGTAAGGAAAAGTATGCTCTAGCGACGAAATGCAGTCGTTGAAAGAAACATTTTGTGTATAATAAGTTTTTTTTTTGTACTTTTGAATAAACTTTTGCCAAAGTGGATAATTTTGATGAAAACTAAGTACTTACTATAAATTATAGTTAATAGCTAGTGGTTTAAAAATATCTGATGAAAGTTTACTATATTTTTTGTTTAACACTTTACAAGGTTCAAAAAGATAATTTTGTGTAACTCAAATTTTATCGTCGTGGCTATAATTCTAATACAGGATTATTGTCTAGGTCTTACTGTTTGATGTATCGATCATTGAACAGAATTTCAAATGAACGTGTTAGACACTTCACACGATAACAAATCATATTTCAACTCGGCGTTACAAATTCATATTATGTGGAACTTTCTAGAAATAGAACGCAAACAACAACAAATCAAATATTGATTTATTTTACCTTCGAAGAACATTACAATATTTTATGTTTTACGATTGACTAGGATTTACAGTTAATCTTCACGCAATAGATGTTCCCAATATAAAATTTCCCTCCTTCACCCTTGTCAAAGATCACGATAAAAACCCTATCCTTTTATATTATATTCTATGTATAGAAATCCGAAATTTCATTAAAATTGCTTGAGCGTTTTGACAAAAAACGTCACAAATCAACATTCGATCGTGCTTTACGTACGTAGGTATATTAAAATACATCATTTATTAACACGTTCACTGCGGCACCTAAAATGCCAAACTTACCGTTGTTGCGGCATGTCTTCCATACTTCACATCGGCAAGTTCACCACTGTGCGTCATGAGCCATTTTTATCACATCGCACCTTCTGACTTTGAAGGTTAATAATTTCATGAAATTTCAAGATATTTCAAATTTTTTTTTTCAGATAATAGTATATATAGTCTAGTATATACCGCATAAATAGCTTTTAGTTTGACCCAATAGTTTAAAAGATATGAGGGAAAATGTAAACCCCTGATTTTGTGAAAAATTATTTGCCATTCCGCACTGCGTTGATACGGCATGTTTACAGTAATAGCGATGGGAAACACTGTAAAATAAAACATCGATATCGATATAAATCAATTTTGTATATTTCAGTCTGTTTGTTAACAGATAACGAGATCGTCGATACAAAAAAAACATATAAAACAAGGTACTTGATAGAGTACTATCAGGAAATTGTTCAGTAACTTTTGTTTTAATGTTTTATATTATTTTCACAACTGTCATCACATTTTTGCATTTATGCTACGAAATAAAAGAAAGTAACAAAACTAAAGCCTCTAAGGTATCATTGTCATTTAAAAAAAACTCAAAAGAAAAGTGCTTCGGTCCTGGTGCATCACTATGCGAGACTGACACGTGGCGCGCTCGCAGTACAGTGCGGCATGAGGTGCTTGTCCATGGCAAAATATTTGACATGCCGCACACAAAAGAAACGGTTTCTTTTCTATGCGTTGTGTCCAATATTTTGCCATACGATTTTTAAACGAAATTGAGTCCTACTTCAAACTGTGATCACAAAAATATATTTGTCTCTTTTCTAGTCATTGATTAACATATAAAAAACCTCGCCGCACCACGGTGAAAACTGCGATTTTGGGCGCCGCACTGTGGTGTAGTCGCTGATGGCCCGATACTGGACATGCCGCAGTGAACGTGTTAACGTCACTTTTATAACCTAAAAGGTCCTAACAAGAACCACCAGCGGTAAGATTAGGCTTCCTATACACAGCGATTTAAGTTGCCGCTACTTCATTTAAAAACCTACCGCGACCTACAACCCCTTTAGATAATTAATATTCGACGAATAACCCAAATTGAACAATGCCTTCCATGTTTAGAATTGAATAGAATATTAGTTAATGGAGATTAATCGTACCTAAGATGGATTGGGAATTAGCAGAAGGGTCGAGAGGTGCAAAGAAATAGGTTGGAGATATCTTGAATTCAGCTAGAAGCAGGTACTTAGAATTTCAAGTAGTTGGCTGATGTTTGAAGATATTCAATTTTTAAATCCGTTTTTTGAAATTGAATATCTTCATTTATTTTCTTTCGTTATACGACTGTGTGAGATGCATTTGCAATTAGTATTTAGATTTTTTGCTTATTACTTATTAGTATATATTATGTTTATGTATATTACATTGTAAAACTCTATAGGGTAAATAGCTAGGTAGATTTTGTATATTTTTGCGTATTTATTACCTTAATATGAATAAAATAGGTATTAAATAAACAATCCCCGTAACGTAGACGTTAAAACCATTAAAATGTAAACCAATATGGCCATAATACAACGCTCTACATGCAAAACACAACAGAACAATATGTCTAAGGAAAATGCTGAACAGCTATATGTATTACATTTTGCATACAAACAACGTAATAGAAATTGATTCTACTGATACAGGTGCAACGAGCAAAGGCGCACAATGCAGAGGTATTAAACATGTATACAAAGCTGCATTACAAAGGTTTATTAAAATTTCGGTAATGTTCGCTTGAACTTTCGCGACTCGCGAGTTATTGCGCTTCCAGGCTGTGAAAGAATTTTGGGAATTTACGCGACTGCCGAAATGTGGGTTATGTATTTGAGTATATGTATGAACGTTTGAATATATTCAATGTTTAAATTGAGTAATATTGTTATATTTGTTTTACTTTGCGTGTCAGTATTTAATAGATATTTATAGGCGTTACACAATTCTGATGATATAACTAATGATATATCTAGTAATAAAATAATAATAAATACATAACTATTGCGCTAGAGGGTCAACAAATAAGTGTAGAACACAGCAGTCTCCGGGTCCATAAATAAGTCAAGGTCTGTCGACAGCAAAGCTGTTTTAATAAAATATTTGCAGAAACTCGTGCAGTATTGCCCCGCATTTGACACAGAGACTTTTATAATTGGAGAATCGTTAAAAAAACACATGAAAACTTTTATATAGGGAGAGGCATGTTTTTAAAAAACTGGGGGAAAATTTGCTTCGAAATATTTGCAGAATAAAGTTTATTTCGCTTAGAGTATTTTAAAATAAAAGTTTTACTTATACTTCTAATGAATTGAAGTAATCAGATATATACAGTGTAGCGTTATAATTTACTAAATTACGGAAAATAGTTTTCAAATTTGTAGCAACTCGGAAGCTCTACAAGGCTCAAATTTCCTCATACAATATTCTATTAATGTAATCACTTGCGGTAATTCACGACAATTAATCTTATTTACAGTAAATTACTAATTTCAATTCAATTTACTGTCAGCTGATGTTAATTCAGGTGGTTCGATGTTATGAAATCATTACCTAGCAGACTATCTAAAGCCAGGCAATCTAGACTAGCTAGCTAACGTTAATACTGGGTTTAATTCAAGAGATAGTTCAAGGTTTCGAATCACGTTCAAAGCCACAGTAATTCGTTCCGCAGATTACTTTTTCGAAGCAATATTACGGCGCATTCATCTTTTGTCCAATTGCAAATGGTGGTTTACAAATATATTTTAGCGTGCGAAATACGTTCCACGCTAACACGAGTCGGTCATTGTACTTTGAATGATATTTTTGTTACGTGTATAAAGGAGAGTATTTTCTAGAAGTATATTACATTTTATGTGTTATTTTACGATTCAGAGATACTTTTCAACGTACTTTTTTGATACTAGTTCTTTCTATTCGCTGTAATATAATGAATTATCGAGCCGCCCCAAATTTTGTAGTACAATTATTATTGATATAATTAGTTTGGGTTGTATAATACATGGTAGCATACGGCTTCTATGGAATTAATTCAAATATCATGTTTCTAAACATTCATAAACTAAATGCTGCTCGGAAAACTTAGAAGCACTAAACAGAATACACAGGTATCACATTTCACGAGTAATTCAGAAGTCGAACAACAGCAATATTTTTAAAAAGAGTTCACAAGAAAATGTTTATAGCGCGGGAGGAGGTCGGCGTAATGTAAAATATTACGAAAATTTAATTTTGCAGCCTTAAATATTGAATTTTTTAACAATGTATCAAGTGAACGAAATATGCACCGCGGTTTTGTACAATATGCGTACTTTTTACAGAAAAAAATACACTGAATATGGCGTTTTGTGAGAGCGCTTTGTGAATAATTTAAGGGTATATCATTTAATATTGGTTTGCTACTTTATGTGCATTTTTTATGAAAAGATAACGTAATATAATGGAAGGTATTCATAGATGTTATTTTACCTTATATTAAACTGTTATACTATTGATAGAAATAAGTCTGAACACAGCATTTCTCTTAATTACTTTTATGGATTTAACATCAGTTTCGTTTTAAGTAAATTATATTTTCCACTAGCTGTGCCCGCGACTTCGTCCGCGTGGAATAGTGACTGCATAGTAAACTACTTAACACACAATTATTGAGTAAACACGTACTACCATAAACAATTAAATAATAAGCACTTGCAGATTATTTTACAGTTAAGAAATAAAATAAATTAAATAAATAATAACACAAAAGAACTGTTAGTAAAATTTATTACTAAACTGAGCTAAAAAACTTAGGTACAAAAGAGTTCAAAATTTCCAGGGTATGGCTATCCTCCCGCTCCCATATCCTTCTACTTTCACAGACTTTCAACATTTCCCTTTCACCCCTAGTAAATGGCAGAACCGATTTTGATGTAAACGTGATGTAAACCATGTCTAATTGTACCTATATGTACACGTCATATCCTTTGATGCTTCATTTGGATTATTTATTTCCACTATCACCCCTTAGGTGCACTATATGTAATAAACGGATGAACCGATTTTGATAAAACCAGACTAATTGTAATTCACACGTCATACCCTTTCATTTGATATGCCGCTTGAGTGTATTATTTGACCACATTCGATTATTCATTCCCACTTTTACTGCTATAATCCAATAAATGGATAAACCGAAATGGATAAAAATATGACTAATTGTACTTTCACACGTTATGCACTTTCATTTGATATGTCACTTGGGTATATTTGACAACATTCGTTTTTTAAATTCCCACTTTTAACCCTATTGTGAGAAATTACACGCGAGGCCGGGTTAAATATTAGTTTGAATGTAATAAGAATGTACTGCGATTCTACTCAGCTACCTAATTGATGCAGGTAGTTGATAAAAAATCGCAGCTAGCCAACGACTATTTACAAAGTGAGGGTAGTTGGGTCAAACGTCGTATAAACAACGTCCGAGCCCCTAGGCACGATTCGTACGAATGC
>CAJQZM010035386.1:0-35412 GCA_907164665.1 Colias nastes
TTTTTTTTTTTTTTTTTTTTTTTTTTTTTAGTCGGGGTTTCATTTGACCCATATGACTGAGGCAGCATAGAGTGAGGCAGTACCCGGGAATCCATACTACTGACGATATTAAATTATTGAATCGATAATAAGTAATAATATTAGTTAATAGTTATACATACGAAGTTAGGTATTTTAGGTGAAAATTCAAATGAAAACAGTTCAAGAGCCAAGGTTGAAATATGGGTTGAAAGTTTTGTCCGCAGATAAAACCGCGAGTTTGGCTAGTTTAGTTATAATAGGTGTATTATGAGAACGATTCTGAGCTTGGAAAAGTTAAAATATACATTTTACATAAATGGTTAAAAGTTAAATATTTATAAAGGTGCGTAGATTAATTTGGCTAGGTGCAAAATTCACAGTTCTTGACGGAACCAACATGACCCATTCAAAAAGTTAAACAGCAGAATTAAGAGAACAGTCACTTCGACTTAATTAAAACAAAGATCCTTTTAGCCTAACCATGAAGGAAAGGGCCATTATAAAGCAATAGGTCTCTAAATTCTCTTTTTAACCAAACTCCTCTGAAATTTTAGAGTTTTTTATAAGAATTTTCGTGTGTACATAGTTACATACCTACTCGGTAAATCTGAATAAAGTCCTTAAGACTGATTAACTACTTCTAGTAATACTATGTATTTAAGTCTTATTATAATACATTTTAAATATTATACAGGGTGTCCCAAGAAGTATGGATATAGGTACTGAAGCCAGGAGGTAGAGGACCTAGAGGGCTATCCGAATCACCCCCATGTATGTTATGCGATTTTTCGTATTTTCGGAGTTATGACGTTTTTTTTTAAATTTTTACCTATTGCCGAGTACGATGAGATTTTTTTTCCGGTGATGTCGCACTTGCATTAAGCAACAGGGGGGGCATTTTAAATATTCAAATATTTTTTTCATATATGGATGTTCAAATATTTTTTTCCAACATCACCAAATACACTTTAAAATGCCTTGTAACAGGATAGCAGTATGCGTTTGTTTGCTACACAATGAATATTTCATGATGTCATAAAATATTCATGGGGGACCCATAAATTATATGTAATACTCTTTATACTGTTGGTGTATCACCAAAAATGGAGACCCTCTAAAGGATTAAACAAAATTGACCTAGAGCAAGAACTTTAACAGATTCTATAGTTGTTTCCCTATATTATTATAAGGTTCGTGTTATTTGAATGTATATTTATGTTTATGTTATTTAATATGAATAACAAAATAAAACAAATAGCCAAGAAATTGTTTTGAAGTCCTTACAGGGAGCGCTGTAGGTAAGCAAGAAAAAATGTCTAAAATGTATTTAGAAAATTTTCCATTTCTATACAAAAACTGAAATAGAAGCCTCATTTTTAAATGTCAGGTTAGGTATACAAATTTATACAATGGCGTATGATAATGAAAAGTATATTTAATAAGTTAGAACTTATGTAGATCGTCTGTGGGTTTGGGAAAATGTTGAGGTTTTATAAAGACAAAATGGAATTAAATTTAGAAATCAAACCGTATTATGATTTATGTTTCATATAGAATGAAAATTTACTGTTATAATTCCAAGTAAGTTTTTTCATTATGATTTATGAAGTTAAAATGCTCTAACGTTAAGTAATTTTAATTTTAACGTTAATAAATTTCGTTTTATACTGAAAAACATAAATTTTGGCTTTCAACCACATTTCACAAATTCCAGACTAGGTATCTTACAAATGGTTTATTTATAATTTCAATCTGAGATTTTAACGTTTCAAACCATATTCGTCAAACCATATCGAAACATGATTCTAAACTAATATTGTAAAGAGGAGAAATGCGTTTTTTCTAGTACATAAAAGGTGTCGTTTTGACAAAATATGCTTAATGAATACCGTCCTAACATAAGAGTATCCTGTTGAGTCAATGAGGGAGTGGCTTCGACTTTATTATACTGACGTATGCTTTTATAGCTTTCATTTATATTTATTGTGCAACTAGGATAGTTTGGAAGGGAATGCTCACAGTACCTAGGTATTAAAAGGAGGCAATTTATATTATATGAACTTTATCTCGTCTCATTGGCAAATATTATAAATAAAAGTTGCAGACGTTATTTTAGGTACGTCAGAAGGTATTATCGTAAGCCATAAAAAAATATACAAGTTGAGTTATACTTTTTTTAAATATATATACTTTCGTTTTAATAATAATTGATTCTATCTTCATGCAACCTGCCAAACGCGTGAAGTTTAATAGCCGTTATGATTTCTTATTTTTTTTATTCCTGCCAAAAATTTCTTAAGTTTTACATTATAAGATTTTTCTCCAGACGATAACGAATACAGTAAAAAAAGAATTATCGAAATCGGTCCAGTCGTGCACAGGTGATGCCGTGACCAAGGGAAATAGGGTTTCAACTTTATATATGTATAGAGATGGGTGAAACTTTTCTATAATCTTATAGGTATGTCTATTGTGGAATATACACCATTTTTAAAGTTAAAATAATACGTAGGGCGTACATACCTACATAATATTATTTTACGCTGTAAGGGGAACTTGACGTATATAATATGTTTACGAAAATATTTATTTTTATTAAGCTAAGGTTAAAGGTAGGTATGACTTCATACAATTTTATCATATTCCAACAAAAGTTACCTTATTATTTCAGGAAAAATGTCACAGAGCATTGGTTCTGTTCGGTCTCATCTGTGAAAATATATTTGACATTGTAACCAATTTGGATGCTGTTTTTTTTTCAGTTAAATATTATGTATTTCAACTTTTTTGTATTGTGGTAAATACAAAATAATTCTGTCCAAATTTCTTAAGATAATATGTGGAAATTCAGCATGGAAAATACGTAAATTACATTTTAACGGTAAATTATCTCAGTTAAAATAAATCTTTAAGTCTAAGGTTAATCTACTAATTATCCTACTATATTATAAATGCAAAAGTTTGTGAGGATGGATGGATCAATGGATGGATATTTGTTATTCTTTCACGCAAATACTACTGAACCGATTCCAATGAAATTTCGTATGTAGGTAGCTGAAGACCCAGAATAAGACATAGGCTACTTTTATCCCGGAAATCTGACAGGAACGGGAACTATGTGGGTTTTTCTTTGAAAACGCGGGTGGAGCCGCAGGCGGAAATCTAGTACCTAATAATAATTTATGCCCGACTAGCACGTTATTTTTATAAATTCCAATTTGTCAATAACTTTTTTATTACTTTTTGCCCAACAATGCTGACTCTAAAAAAGAAAAACCTTGTTATTTAATGAATTTAGACAATGGTTGAATTCATCAATTTAATTTGTGTTTTGATCAAAATCCTAACCCATTTTAGTGAGATTAAAGATGGACATAAAATTTATTCCTGACCAATTTTATAAATCAACCCTTATTTGTCCGGTGCCCTTAACATATATGTAGATAAATCAGTATTTCTATACAATTCACTTATTAAATTGATCCCTTCGAAGAAATCAGCTGAACCCATGCTGAACCGTAATAAGTTTGTAAACTGTATCCTTCATTTTATGAAATTTTACACATATTAAAGCTTTTGTTGCGATTTTATAAACAACCCATAGATATATTTATCTAGGTACTAGTTTCGTTGGTCGCGGAAGAATTCCATCCAATACCCGCGGCTTCATCATTAAAGCGGCTCGACGGAACACAGTGGGGTTTTAGTCGGTAAGAATCCGACATAACCCACGGCTCCTTCCCCGGGGCCTTTAAAAAAAAAGGTACTAGTTTCGTTACTATTATATTAAGTTACACTTTATCGACACTACAAAGTAATATTCAAACACAAACTGCTTTTCTACCATTTTTGAACGATTTAAATGTACGTATGGATAAGTTTTTAATGTGCATTTACTGCTGAGGAAATATATTTCTTTTCCCTGTATTATAAAGTATTGAATTTCATATTATAATATCTATACTCTAGGAGAAAATTTTTGACACAGAAACCGGTGTTGCTATTTTCAAAAAACTAGATTAGTAAATAAACATACCAAATTACTATTAAAAACAATAAAACCGGCCAAGTGCGAGTCGGGCTCGCGCACAAAGGGTTCCGTAGCAGCAAATATAATAAATTACAGTTAAATCAACCTATCTCAAAAACTATAAGAGATACTTTGATCAAACCAAAAATCGTTGAAAGAGTTAATTAGCATGCATCACCTCTATTTTTTTTAGAATTTTATACCCCGTAGTTATAAAAATAGAGGGGGGGGGACATACTTTTTACGACTTTGAGAGCTGATATCTCAAAAACCGTTCACTTTAAGAAAAATGTTTTTTAGAAAACTTTATATCATTTTAAAAGACCTTTCCATTGATACCCCACACGGGTATGTACATCGAAAAAAAAAATTTCATCCCTCAGTTACATGTATGGGGGGCCCCACCCCCAATTCTTTTTTTTACTATTTAGTGTCATATTTTTGTAGCGGTTCATACAACACATATTCCCATCAAATTTCATCACTGTAGTACTTATAGTTTCCGAGTAAATCGGCTGTGACAGACGGACAGACGGACAGACGGACAGACGGACATGACGAAACTATAAGGGTTCCGTTTTTGCCATTTTGGCTACGGAACCCTAAAAAGCCTTGCATGCAACAGCAGTAATTAAAACACAGAATTTCAAGTAGGTATGTAGACTTGTAGGCCAGCTTAAAAGGTTTAATTAATTACTTTAGAATATTTACTCTGTTAATTTTTTACGAGAACGACTTTCGGTAGCAACTCGTAATTTGTAAGCATACCAGTGGCGTAGTATATTTCTAAATATATTTTAGACTAGCTGACCCGTACCCTTTGCTGGGCGTTAAACAATACTAAAACGTTTTTTTTTTCATTGCTTTTCAATTCAAATTTATTTTTATACTTACTTAAATGGTAATCTTAGTAGCTTGATTTTCTTTTATTTAATTAGGTATATTATATAAAATATTAATGAAGATAAATCTCATATAACCGTATTTTAGTATCCAGGTGTATTCCAGACTTAAGACGATACACAAAAAAAAATCCACTGCTTGGTGGGCGGAGTCTAATAGCTCGCTATCGCGAACGCGGGTGTGCGCGAAGTCATTCTTGCAAACTCGCCGCGCTGCCGCTGGCCGACTCGGGACAAACATGTATGGAGTCGTCATACAGTTATAATATTGTTATACATATATTTAATTGTTGATTTATTGGTTTTATTTTCTTGCTTATAAACAAATAATCTTCTTTTTAACAACTACTTAGACATTATTAATAATTATTATTATTTCGTAATGTTTAGGGTACTTTATTACAAAATAATACAGGTTATAAATAATCTTTAAAATAACAAAAAATATTGTTAATCTGAAAAAATGAAATGGTACTCAATAACGCGGACTACTGAATTGATTTAGATAGAATTTGATGCTGACGTAGATATTACATCATGCCCAGAAATGAAAGGTACTATTTCTGAAAGAAGTTATAAACCCTAATTCTTCTCAGTCAAAGTCAAGAGTGGAAGATATCACTAATACAGTAAAACTGATGCGAAACTTTGGATGTTAATTTGTATATTTTTTATTAGTTGTTACTTAATCACGTCAAGACTACATTACCAATTTTGATAAAATATAGCTAATTGCCTGGATTTACACATAGGATACTTTTTATCCGAACTGAACACTTCTGTGGGATAAAACAGGATTCACGATATAACCTAATTCCACGTGGGCAAAGCCGCGGTCGGAATGATATTTTTTTAAATAAAAAAATTGTTTAAAAAAAAACACAAAATATATTGACGCATGTATTTATTTTTTGCACTCTATTATAATTGTAATTATTCATTACAAATAATCAAAATAAAATAGCCAGAACAAAGTTAGGCCCTGGTAGGGTAGGTAGGCAGGTACAGCAATGTGAGACGAACACTGGCTTATTTATACCAATAATAATGTATTATAAACATTAAATTAAGTTTACTTTCTAACAATAAAAATACATAATATTAGCTAATGTGAAAACGAATCAACCAATCATCCCACAACAATGAAATGTGCACACAAATATTCATCCAAATCGGTTCATGTGATTAGGAGGAGTGACTGCAGCGCCATCTTCCGGGCCCAATTGTGTTTCCAGATCACCCAGGAACTCAATTTAATATACTTACACAAAATTTTTCAAAATGAAAACTCACATTACTATGTAAATATGAATATAAACCTGTTTTAGTACTAAGCAATTTCCCGCACAGGTGTAGTAAGTATAAATGAAATAAATATCAACATCAAATTCTTTATACAACATACTTATCTAACACCTACTAAGAAATGTAATTCTTGAAATTTTTTCGTATTTTTTTTAAATATAATACTACTCCAATGAGCTCCTGTTCCATATTACGTCCACCATACTTCCACTAAGTTCACCATGATTTTTTATTTCTTTGCACTTTGTTGCTTTTTGCTAAAAATGGAATCATGCGATAAAACCAGTAGAGCGTTGATAACATACATTTTTGACTGAATAAAGGTACTTACGAAGGAGTGGGTTCACATTGTGAACAATCAGTGGGTTTATTTTCCTTCTGGATTCCGGATTTCTGAAAAGATTATCTATGCTATAAATGAAAAAATCTTACACATTCGTTATGTACTTAAAACAGGGGTACATATCAAACATCGTCTATAATACAATTATCATCAAATTTAAAATAAAACCAACTTACTTCATTAATTTGTTCCAATTGTAAGCATTCTTTTTCCTCCAACCTTTATGTTTCTTCTTCTTATTTTCTTTATTGTCCCCATTTGTCTCATTTTGTCTTATCGTGTTGTCACCCTTTTTTACGTTTGCGCGAGCGACACAAGTTCCCCGTGTGACGGCCGTAGCGGGAATGACTCGTGCAGCGATCGGGGAAGGAAGGTACAGGGCGGCTCACGCTATATTGGCTGGTCGCGCGCTAATTTCAAGTATTTCTTGTTTATTTCAAAACCATCGCATATTTCAAAATTCTAACTCGGTAGACGTATAGGTTGTATATTTTATAGTTAATATCCAAAAAGTCGTAACTTTACGTTTGTTATTTTGAAGATGCCAGAGATTAAAAAAAAATAACAATGAGAACTTTGTATTTTTTTTCTATCGAGAAAATATCATGGAATCATGTTTCTAAAACGGTAGACGTATTGTGTTACTATTGAACTTTCTTGTCAAGAATTTTCATCACGACAACTTTAATAATATAAAAATTACGAAGGTTTAAAAAGGGCCGTAAATGTTAGAAAAATTAATTCATCACCTTAATTAGGTAAGTTTAACATATGAGTCGTGAGTACATAATATTATAGTAGATAAGTAATGAGTCCCATACTAATGCTCTGTTAGGTCAATATTGTAATTACTTTAGTGAAAGTATTGGAAATAACAATTTACCAATAGCGTTTTGTATAGAGTTCTCGAAAATTCTAGAACATTGTTCTATAATATTCATTTATTCTGAAGTGTAAATTTTCGATGGAAATTAGAGATTAGATATGAAAACAACAAAGGGACGGTATGGGCCGCTCATTTAGATAATATCGTGACTTTATCTGTATGGGTTTATTTAATCTATTTTAAGTCGTTTTAATTTTAAATTCCCATTATTTTAGGTAAATATTAATGTATGAATTGACGTTGAGAATAAGTAGGTATTTCTCTAAAAGACGAACACACACTACTTTATATACATTTAAAATAATATCTGTTTACAAACTTACCAATTTAGGTAGGTTATAGGTATTCACGATAATATTAACACAAAATTTACAATTATTTAAATTTATCCATAAAGAAGGTTCAGGAAAAAGAAACAAACTACAAAAAATAAGTATTAGGTACATTGCACAGATGAAAAAGATTGTAAGTAGAAAGTTTTCTTAAAGGAAAATTTTGATGAAATTGCTACAGAGTATTATAATTTACGTAGGTACAAATCTGTTGTATTATAGTTTTTGAAGAGTCTTACCGTGATTATATTCCATTCATGTAAACAAGTCTAAAGTTCGAATTATTATTGAACAATTATCAAGTTTGAATCAATCGGAATTCCTCGGGTTATTATTCGATTATCTGGATTCTGGACGTTGCGAAATTTGGCGGGAATTTCTATTATTGACATTTACCACAGATAACTTATTACCTATATATTTTATCGTTCCATTTTCAATTGTTATTTAAATTAAACGTGGTATTTTATAGAGAATCAAATTGGTCCATTGAAAAGTTACATTTGGGGTTGCATTTTTTAGAGGACGCAATTTTATTTTTTTGATGTGTAGGGGTGGTCAGTGTGAAGCTATCACCAAGTTTGTGGGGTCGCCACCCTTGTCCCACGGCCGCCATCTTGAAAATAGCGGTTGATATGGTTTTTACGATATATCTCTTACTATTTATTTGATAAAAAAAATTTGTTTACATTATTTGTTGCAAATTAAATACTCTACAACTTTGATCCTGCAACTTTTTGTCGTAGAACTATAAATAAAAAATACAACATTTTTTCATTAATTAAATAGCTAAGGTTTTACAGCGCTCCGAAGTGAGTACTAATTTTCAGTACTCTGAACTATACAGTATACTTCTATTATGTGTGTACTAATAATAATTTGTCATCAGTAATTGTTTTTTTTTGTCATTATAATTTTTTTAATAATTAATTTTGCAATATTATTTATAATTAATTATTGACTCTTTTCCCCGCCACCCAGGAGGTAGAGTCTGGAAGCGCGTTTTTTTTTACGTCGAAAAGCAGGGTTGAAATGTTTTGCAGTGTGCTTCCATTATTCTGGAGTCTGGGAAAAGAGCCAATGGCCAATATACGTATAGTTAAGAGTAAAGAAAAATAGTACTCACTTCAGAGCGCTGTAAAACCTTAGCTATTGTCGTAATGAAAAAATGTTGTATATAAAAGTTGTTCCTCGAAAACCAATCTACAAAAATGGTATTATGTCATATTTTCGTAAAATGATAAAAAAAAGTTTTATTGAAAAATATAAATATCTCTAATTTCTGAACATTTTCGCTTATAACTTTTTTATTTCTAGTTCTACGACAAAAAGTTACTGGACCAAAGTTGTAGAGAATTTAATTTGCAACAAATAATGTTAACAAATTTTTTTTATCAGATAAACAGTTTAAGAGATATATCGTATAAACCATATCTTCCGCTATTTTCAAGATGGCGGCCGTGGGACAAGGGTGGCGACCCCACAAACTTGGTGATAGCTTCACAGTTCACACTGATCCCCCCTACACATCAAAAAAATAAAATTGCGTCCTCTAAAAAATGCAACCCCAAATGTAACTTTTCAATGGACTATTACTGCATGACTTATACTTTTACATAGGTACATTGTTGTCAAATTACCTACATTTGACAACAATAACAAATAGGTACATTATATATACATTAGTATCAGGTAGCTTTATTAAAAAACCGAAGAGAAACAAAACTCGACTGTAAAATGTATCCTTTGTTATTTTCCACCCACGGTGATAAATCTACGACGCTTTTCAACTTGTATTTGATATCCATATTGTTATAGGAAATTATCTCGATGTAGGAAATATGTTTTTTAAAGCTCAACCCTTTTTTGCATTTGCCTTATTTACGCATAAATGAATACCAATGTAATGACTTCTCCCATTAAGTAAGTACCTATTTAACTAATCAAGCGACATACATATGAACTTTTATAGTTATTTAAGAATGTAATTGGTTAGTTATAAATTATAAACTTATTTAAGAGGAGATAAAACTTTGCACTCTGCTAAGCTAATATTCAATGTGAACGAAGAGAATCTTTACAAATTTAATGGAAGTTTTGCATGTAGGTAACTGCGGGATAAATAATGATGGACACAAAAAACCGGCAGCTAATTTAAATAGCTTATGTCACAAGCGATTTGGTCTGTCGGGCATGCCAAATAAAATTACGATCATACAAACACTTGCAAAACCTAACTCCTTCTTTCGCAGTCGGGTAACAGAGAGCCTTACCGTAAACTAAACATCCCTATAATCCCTATTTTTCACCTCCGTCACGTGAACACTTGCAGTTAAGCAAGATACACAATACCTTTGTTGTCGCTATTGATGACAATATTTCGTCCCTTATCCTTAATAGATAACGATATATCAGCGCTATCACTATCTCAAAATTGTCTAATGATACACTTTAGCCTTAAAAGCCTCGATATAAACGAATTTAATTTGTTAAACGTTTCGTCGGGTCAAGTACCTCGGTTAAGCGAAATACTGAAGAATAGAAGTGTATTGTTTAGAATGATTACTTTTAAAGTTATTTGAAGTGTTTAGTTCGTTAATAAATACAAATTCGTAACAGTTGGAAAGTGTATAATAATAAACGGAGAAAGCTTCGTTATAAGGAAAGTAACATTAAATAAATTTACATACACTGGGAAACGGGGCCAACGAACGGCTAATTAGAGCCTTTATTATGATTGCGTAGGAACAGAAATACCTACCTATTGATTGTTGATTGATCGTAATAGGGAAGTTAAAACAAGTAAAAAAAACGATACAGATATCCTCTAAAAAACTCGAACTTTTGTACCGAACCATAAAATATCCTCTTTGAGTTTATATCGACATACCTAACCGTTTTTATTTTAAGTTAATAACTAAGAAAATTAATAGATTTGAATACTAAGCATAACATTAAATTTTATTACAATACTCATAAAACGTAGACGTTTTAAAATAAACTCAAATTTTCAATCTTATTTTTCGTTCCATAATTTTTCCCTTTAAGGAAAAATAAAGGAAATCCGCCCTTTTGCCACGAGTGTTTCAAAATATAACAGGTGTAATTATTTTCTATTTTTGGTTAAGAATATCGGATTCATGTAAGAATACCTGTTTTTATATTTAACCTTATACCTATTTGAGTTATGTTTACAAAATCAAGATGTCTGTGAGGTGGGTTACAAATTAAAAAAAATGGGTTTATAGTGTTTGGTGTGTTGGGTGTACTGTAGTGAATATTGCCTGTTATTCAATATTAGTTTGTAATAATAATACAACTTAAATAATGAACTTAAATATAACTTAAATATAATAAACTTAAATAATGAACAACTTAAATAATGAACTTACCTAGATAGTACACAACTTTTTCGTTTTGGAAAAATTTCCAAGTGAATTTGAGACCTAAATAGATTAAAAAAAAGTCAGTTGTTGGGTTCCTATCTTACAAAAAGTTTACCCCATTAAATGTGGACATGAAATGGCCCAGTGACAGCCGCTCCTATTTAATTTTCTTTGCTTTTATGAAATATTTTGCATATAAAACGTTTTCTACTGGATTGAAGTGAGCAATTCTAAACCAATTTATTCTCAAAGGATTCCCGTAGCTTCCAAACAATTATTATGGGAGATACAAAAAACAATTCTTCTCATCTTATTGATTGTTTCAAAGCCGATTGCTTTGAAACATTTATGAACATTAAACGGTGTATGAAATTGACGTTTTTAAACAAACGTTTTGCCATATATATCCCCAGACTTGCCTAGTAACAAGATTCGTTTGACCGCCCTTGGTATTTAAAGCAAGCGATTATAATGAAAAATATGTAGGTACCTACAGGCATTATAATTCAGATGGTAGTAGTTCTAAGTAAGACTTCTGCCAAAACAATAAAAATAAGTGTACTTGTTTGGTAAGATAAAGTAGACGGATCACCTGTTTAGAAAAAAATTGGAAGAAACATGCATCCCTGACGATTTTTGAATAGCATTGGGGTCAAATTTTTCTTATGTGAATTATACAGTTTATAGAATGATAGGACTTCTGAATTTCAAATTATGTTTTACTCTTGAATAATGTTTGCTATCTACTTTATTAGTCGCTATTGTTAACCTACTGTTGAGAAAAATATTCCGAGATTTAAGAGTCCTTATCGATTTTAGAGTGATTTTTACTTGTTTCTGTAATTCTTTAGAAGCTCGTTTAACAAAACTAAATTAGTAACAATGTGTGATGATATCTTAAATTAAAGATTCATTCAATATCTAAAATACGTTCGAGACAATTTATTGATATTCATTGTCCAGTTTGTTTAATAGCCAATAACCTAAGGCGTGTTTCAATTTTTTCCATGCGGGACGTTCGTGTCTTTGTATTTTACACGGAATTTAATAGAAGAAGTTTTCTTATAAAATATACTACAGTAAAGACACTGAGACATCCTAAAATATGTTCGAGGCAATTTATGTACTTTTATTGAAAAATTCAAAGAACATCTAAGTTAAAATAGCCTTACTTTGATGAAATTTTATGCGTATATGGCGTCGAATTTCTAGTTCTTACAACAGAGTTAAAAAAAAATAAAAAATACACACTAAATGATAGGTTAATGCTTAAAAATTTGCAATAAAAAAAATACATATTATATGTTTTATGAAAGAAATGGAATAATTTAAAGTTCTCTAGAATTTTCGATTATATACGGGAGCGCAAACGTTGTTACGGCAAATCTATATAATCGAATATTCTAGAGAATTTTAAATTATACCATTACTTTCATATAACATAGTAGTTAGTTTTTTTAAACGAGCTCCTAAAGAATTAAAGAAACAAGTCAAAATCACTCTTAAAATCGATACGGCCTCTTAAGGAAAAGTTTTCTAGTCTAATAATTCTACTTTCTAAGTTTTTATATTTTACTTACTTGAAATACATCAAAAGGACCATAATATTCCCCCAACAGCCGACCGTCGAGAACAGCACATAGATGGCTCCCAGGAATTTCTGAACACCTTCATACGGCGGCGAAAATTGCAGCCAATGTTCATTAATCAGGTCCAAGTAATCGTCTGTGAAATATTTGAACTCGCGCCATCTCGACACCGGCCATCTTATCTTGAAACTCTCCAGGAGTTTCCTATGCCTTAAAGTACTATTCGACTCGGTCCTGTTGAAACGGTCAAGTTCCCTTTTCGATCTCCACAAAAATAGATTATCCTCGAAGTTTCGCAACAAACTTTGCTCCTCCGAATCTTCGCTGCATAAAATACTCATGATTACTACGAAAGACAGGCCGAATAGGAAGAGAATACGCATTGTTACTGGACGCGTTTCCAATGCAAATGTTTTCGAGTTTATGAAGCATAGTATACTTGTGCTTGAAAAACGTGGAGGCCCGTGGGACCACTTTACTTGTAAATGGGATTAAAGTGGGACGCTTTTGCGAAATCCAAGGCATCCAATAAAGACTCTATTAGATTGATTGATAGTCCCCGTAATTCAATTATGAAAACGTACGCCGATAAGAAGTTCCTACTAGTGAATTTTTAGCGATGTGCAGGTAAATTGGTAAACCGTCAGTTTGTAAAATTATATTACTACAAAGCTACAAAGTGAATCATTCATATTATAAGAATTATTCACTGAGATTTCTTTCATCTGTTTCGTTTTATGATTGGTCATTATATAAGCAGAAAATACTTTAACTAAATCTATATATTATATAAAAATGAAACCCGTTTTCCTTGGTCACGGCATCACGCGTGAACGAGTGGACCGATTTCGATAATTCTTTTTTTATTATATTCCTTGAAGTACGAAGATGGTTCTTATGTAGAGAAAACGTAAATATGTACCACGGGCGGACCGCAAGTAAATAATACAAGACATAGGACCGGCATATAAAATATAGTAGGTACGTACTTACTTTCAATAGGATTTTCATTGTTTACTAATTGTTCAAGATTTTAGTACGTACATAAATTAAAGCAAGTCGATAACTGCTTTCGAGGGAAAATTATAGAAGGACCTTTAATATTCTAGAATCTAGATAGATCGATATTTTCAGAGAAATTGGTGCGCTAAGTGTTTTCATGTTCTCGACAAATTAATGAAATACCGAACCTTGACTTCCCAGAATGTTGAAAAATCAATTTAAACTTATTGAACAAATATCATTATAAATTTTTAACAGTTCTTCAGATTTGACTTAGACTTAAAGAGCTTTGTTTAATGGATATAAAATAAAAAAAAAGACGGGTTGCACTCCGGGAGTGCCGGCAGAAGTGAAAACGCGCGTAGTAGAGAGGGGATAGCTGTCTACTCTCCATCCGTCTTACGCTTTTTCGATGGTCACGTGTCCTGACGCGAGTTTAAGATTTTATACCCATACAGAAAAAGTGCTTAACGCCGCTAAAGAAGTTTTCACTTCAATAAACTTTTCCTTTGTTTTATGTCATAACTAAAGAGTCACGGAATTTAATTTTATTTATGTTTGTGTCATATTATTGAGTTTGGAGAACATTTTGTACCGAGGACCACACACAGGACCACACGTATTTTCCTAATTTTAATTAATATTGAATAAATTTCTAATTTTATAAAAGTAAGACTATTGAGTAGACTAGCTTAGTCACTATACAGGGTGTCCCACTGCTGGTATACTAAGCTCAAAGGAGGTTATAGTTTTGCATACGCTGAGTTCGTAAAAAATACTTATAAAATTCCAGACGCATTTTTTTTCAAATAGATGAATTCTTAAAACTCTGTGTACACCCATAACAAGCGACCCGCCCAAATTTGCCACCAGCACGTGAGCTATCGTTTAAGATTATGTTTTCATAGACAAAATGCTTATATTAGCGAAGCGGTATATGCCGGCTGCGCGAAGCTAGAGAAGAAAACATGGATTTTCAGGAAAAATTAAGCAAAAAATTTTTGACGAAATTTTGTTATTAAGTGTTTTTTTCGTGATCAGTGTATGCAAAACTACAAGTTCCTTCGCGCTTAGTATACCAATAGTGGGACACCCTGTATACCTACTACTATTTACACTGTTTGTATTGAGAATTGAGATCAATAATAATTTTAAAGATACACCTAATTTCGAAAACATATAAAAGATACGTCTTTATACATAAAAACTACACTATATCCATTTACGTTGATAGTAATCACACAAGACACCGGTTTTATTAAACGATTCTTCCATTTTTAGTTACCGACGCGGATGTGTCTAATTTCGAACACACTGTAATAGAAGCCGCGGTCAAACTAAAGTTGCAGGTAGTTTAAATAATTATTTGTTAAAACTACCTTCATCTTCTGTAATACATCATATTATTATATTAAGGTGCGATTAAACGACGCGGGCTAGCCCGATCCTACGCGAGCCGAGCCGTCCGTGGAAATGCGGCTCGGCTAAATACGGACGCAAGCCTGCTCGTTTAAACGACGCGGGGTAGCACGATCCTACGCCAGCCGAGCCGTCCGTGGCGGCTACACATCAATACAAAATAGACAGTGATATCTGTTTAGACGGCGCGTATTAACACAAGCCGAGCCGCGCGCCTTTGATCTGTGTCGAAAAAACCGACAAGTGATGGATCGTGCAAACTTGCCGAGCCGCGCCGAGCGCAGTTGTTTACACGGCGCGTGGCGCGGCGGACCACGAGCCGAGCCAGGCTCGGCTCGCGTGTTTGCGCGTCGTTTAATCGCACCTTTAGTATAAACTATAAATTTTTGGGTTTTGGTAACTAATATTAATTATTTATTTATAGTACTTATGAAATTTAAATATTTTGTTCATAGAATGGATTCTGGGATTATAATATTATGTATTATGCAATGTTTTTCTCCTAAGTTTTGATATCCTCAATATATTTCCATATATTTTTCAAAATTTGTTTGATATGAAAAATAATAAAATATGCATACGGAACAGGTTTTCTGCATAACAGCACTTAGCCAATATTTTAAACATTGTAGGGTGGTTGCCCCGAATACCAGCCCTGCCCCTAATACCAGCCCTTTTGCCTTTTTTCTTTGATAATAAGTTTTCTCATGGGGTATCCTATGAATTTAGTCAGTAAAAAAAATATTTGCACCCAGTACTAACTATATTCCAGAATTGGCAGCACTGGCATTAATCTGTCAACGTCAGTAGCGAATAAAAACTGTAAGTGAGTGGACGTCAGCCATTTTGCTATTTCTATGCTAAGTTTTGATCCCGCAAAAAGAAGGTATGTTGCGCATAATTTTGTCTTTTAGCTGTGTAATTAGCATTAGTATGGTAATAAATATAGTATTGAATGTATTTCTCAGTCAATTTATAAAATGTTTCTTTTCTGTAAGCGGAAATTACCAGGGCTGCAATTAAATGCACTAAATGTACGGAGTACACAATGCCAGCCTAGTAGGCTGGTATTTGATTAGACAGAGTATCTAATTCCAGCCTTGTGGTGTAATTCAGGGGTGCCACAAACTTAAATAAAGAATTATAAAAGGACGTCATTCAAGTTCATACAAATAAATTTCATTTCATTTCATTTCATTTCGAACTCATTGATTGTAAAATTTTTCGATAAAAGTAATTAATTTAACGTTCAGTATTTCAATGTTATTAAACATCCACAATTTGCACATAAATCATACAATATTATACAGCGGGTCTTGACATGTGTATCTGTGTGTCTGTATGTCTATCTGTGGCATCGTAACGCCCAAACGGCTGTACCGATTTTGATTTCGTTTTTCTTGTTTGAAAGGTGACTTAATCGAGAGTGTCCTTAGATATGTTTAAAAAAATCTTTCCAGCTTTATGTATTCACTTGTTTATTGGATTGGAAATTTTGGTAAGTAGGTACTCTCTGTAGTATCGTTTGTAGAAATTTAGTGTATGAGAATGAAATGGGATCGAGTGAATGAGTAAACGCGATTTAATATAGTACAGCACTGAATAGAATATGATAACGGATTGCACATAAACTACAAAAAAGCATGAAATAAAACTCAAGTTGAAAATTTTAACTCTAAAAATTAAAAAAAAATGTTTAATGTTGGGCCTTTGTAATAACATAATTATATCTTATTATTTTCGGTGTCGGTTTTTTTTAAATTTTCAACTTAAGTTTTATTATAATACTAGCTGCCCGGCGCGACTTGGTGTGGTTTTATATATATAATATAGATATAGATAATTCTATATATATAATATAGATTTTCTTTCATATAAACCTTGTCCTGACAATTAATTACGCAAAAAAAAAAGAAATCGGTAGAATCGTTCTGAAGTGATGCGTACATAAATTTGGGAAATAGATTTTTATTTATATAGATATAACACAATAAAGAAAAATTTACGGGAAGTTGTATAATATTGTATGGTGTTCAGGTTTTTTTATCTATAAAAAGAAAAATTTTTGGGTACGAAATCAATGTCGATTTCATATGTATATATAAGAAGAGTATAATTATATCTTACTTTGTTTCATTTTGCTTTTCAACAGATGTCAAGTGTAACGAAATCTGCTCCTCTTCGTAAGAAAAAACTAAATTACAACTTAAATGATCTTCAAGTTGCTTTAAAAGAGATAGAAGATGGCAAATTAAAAATTAGAGAAGCGGCTAAAAAATATAATATTCCTCGAGGTACACTCCAGGATCGAATTCATGGAAGGTCTAAAACTAACAGTGTCAGACTCGGCAGAAATAGTGTGTTAACCACCAAAGAAGAAGAGTGCTTGGAGCTGTGGCTAGTAAATTTAGCAAAATGCGGGTTCCCTCTAAAACGTAATGATTTACAAAATACAGTACAGAACATTATTAAGGAAGATCAAAGACCAACACCTTTCGTTGATCAACGGCCTGGACGAAGATGGTGTGAAGCATTTCTGAAACGTCATCCTGTACTAAACGAACGTATTCCCGAAGGTATTACAAAAGCACGAGCTATAGTAACAGAAGAGTATATAAGAAAATGGTTCCGAGAGTTGAAAGCATATTTGAGCAATATAAATGCTGCAGATATACTTGAAGATCCCACGCGCATATTAAACGGAGACGAAACAAGTTTTAGTTTATGCCCGAAGACTGGAAAAGTAATTGCACCAAAGGGATGGAAAAATTGCTATGAAATAAAACCAGGTAGCGAAAAAGAGACGATCACAGTACTGCTGGTTTTTTCGGCTGCTGGTGAAACTGTGGTTCCGATGGTGGTATTCCCGTACGTACGTCCACCTAAAGAGGTGATTGATAGCATACCCCCAAACTGGTTCCTTGGGCGATCTGAATCCGGGTGGATGAAAAGCGATATATTTTTCGAATATGTAGCCAATGGTGTCAACAACTGGTTAATTGAAAAAGAGATAAAAAGACCAGTTCTCCTTTTGGTAGATGGACACAAATCCCATTTAACCATGGCACTCAGTGAATTTTGTGACAGTAATGGCATTATACTATATGCCTTGCCTGCAAACACTACGCACGTTTTACAGCCAGCAGACGTAAGCGTATTCCGGCCATTAAAAGTGGAATGGCGAAAAACCGTAAAAGAATGGCAACGCAAGGAAGAAAACTTTAATCGATCTCTTACGAAAGCTACATTTTGTCCTCTGTTGGAGCAAGTGTTAGAAAAAGATATGACACAAACCATAAAAAATGGTTTTAGAAAATGTGGCCTATATCCTTTTAACCCAGATGCCGTTGATTTTACAAAATGTGTCATGAATACAATAGAAAATTTTGAAAAAGATTCTATTGGGCAGGGTGATATAGACATAACAATAAAAGTTTTAGAATCCTTCAAAAAATCATTCTCAGAAAACGGAATTGATATTAACCAAATTATCAACATTATAAAAGAATCTGCTGTGAATGAAATAGAAAATATTAACGATACAGTGTTAGACCAAAGAACTACTTTAAATGAACTTGATATAAATATACCCACAACCTTACAAGGACACGCTCAAGCAAATATCACAGATTGTAATACAATAGAAAATTATATAGTCGACTCGGAAGGAATTTTATTAATAGAGCCCGAAAAAAATGATTTTTCTTTAAGTGAAAGCTTATTAAAAAACATAGACGTAGCTAGTGATTTCAGTTTTTCACTCCTGGAAAATCCTACTCGCCCAACCTCTGCTGCATCGTCAACATCCACTAAAAGTTACCAAATAAGATCTGGATCCAACACGCCGACCAATAGAGGTGGTGTATCGCCCTGTTTCAGAAAACACTTATTTACACCTAAAAGCTTAATTTTTTCGAAAAAACGAACAAAAGAAAATCTTCCATCTGCGATTTCGGCACAGTCTTGGCGAGATATTATGGAACAGAAAAATAAAGCTAAACAAGAACTAGACAAAAAGAAACAAGAAAGACAAAATAAACTTAAATTACTGAGAGAAGAGAAGGCTAAAAAGAAAGAGGAATTGATTAGAAAAAGAGCTGAAGCAGCTGCCAAAACAGAGAAACAGATCAAAAAATCCAAGAAACAGATGAAAGAACCACCTTCAGCAACACAATCTCACATCAAATGTGTTGGGTGTGAAGAAGATTTAATCAGTGATGTAGAAGAAGATGACCTTAAGAATATAGGATGTGACAAATGCCCAAGATGGTTTCACCTTAAATGTACAGTTCACCGTGGTAGACTTTACTCAGAAGTTGCCAAAGAAGATTTTATATGCCATGTTTGCTATGTGTAATCATTACCTGTAATAAGAAAAACCAGTGTATGTCCCTCCCCATCCCAGTTTATTATTTTCATTTTTAATTTGATGTTATGGCCTTTGTTGTATTTTTTTGTGTTAATTATTTTCATATTTTATTAGAAACTAGCTTTTGCCCGCGGCTTCGCCCGCGTGGATAAAAAGTAGCCTATGTTCTAAGTCAGGCTATAAGCTATCTCCATTCCAAATTTCATCCAAATCGGTTCAGTAGTTTCTGCGTGAAAGCGTAACAAACAAACTTACTTTCCCCTTTATAATATTATGGATATACATATGATGGTGTTTTATACTAAGTAGATTAAAGTCATTAAGTAAGATTTATCATATTTTAAGTGATTAAGAAAAATATATATATTATTTGATATTTATGTTTTTTATAGTTTATTATGGTTAAAAACCTAATCATGTTTCTTAGTATATATTTCATAACTAAATAATAATTATATACCTAATTGTTTTTTATTATTTTTATAAAGACCTACTTACCCTCTACAGTTCACTAGTGGTTCCCAATTAGTGGTACGCGAAGTTGCACCAAGAGGTACACGCGGCAATTTCTTGACTAAGATAATTTAAGCAGTAAAAACACTGATTTAATTTTTTATTTATCATTTCTGAAATAAGGAGTATGCGAGTTTGAGGTTATTTGAGGCAAAATTTAATTGGGAACCACTGCTCTACACCAACACAAAATTATATTAAGTTATGAGTAAATTTTTCGGTCCGTACAGTTCACGACACAAAATCTCATAAGACATAACCCTAAACAAGGCTGGTATTAGGTACACGAAAGGATGGCATTAGATACAAGGTGGCTGCAATTTGAGCCAATAGGTCTTTTTTCGTTTTGTTTTTTTTTTAATTTATTCTTGAGTACATATCCTTAACGTCTACTATAAATCACAATCTTACTGAAATAACCTGTTGTTTAAAAATATTAGCAATTGATTATAAAAGATCGTTAAAATGCTATGATTTCATAAAGATAATAAAAGTACTAAAAGGCTGATATTCGGGGCATCCACCCTATATGGGAAGTAATGGAATTAGAATTTTGCGCAGTGCGCTCACATGTCGCGGCTTTAATTGAAAATACAAGATTCAAACCATGGCTTTGTTCGTGTTTCATGTGATATCTGTATGATTAACCTATCTTCTAGTACTTTATTTCTTATAGGGCAAATTTAAAAATGTGTAACATGTAGGATCATACAATTTTAACACAAGTCCAAAATAACTTAAAAATAACGGCTATTTTATGAAGGCTTGAAGATACATTATTACCACAATTTATAAATATCAAAATACACATAAAATACTGGAACGTTTATCTTCAATTTTACGTTTCTTGTCACTCGCAAAACACTACCAAAAATCAACAACAAAGTAAAAGTGGTGAAACTTAATTTAGCTGTAGATTCTTTATTATAATGAAATTTTAATGATAGACCCTCATTTATTTTGCAGCTATGCTGTAGCATAGTAAAAAAGATAAACATTATATATATCCCGAATAAACAAAGAAACAGGGACAAAGAAACAATACGAGACCCATAAGCCAGAAATTACAGTACAATTCCATTTATATGGTGAATATAAAACTTTTTTATTGCACACATTAAGGACAGGGGAAGTTTTTGCATGTTGGACATAAAAATGGGGAATTGATTAATCCCGAAATAAGCAAATTGTAAAAACAAAGGTACCTATTCTCAATTCTTTTTAGCTTAAAATTGTCCACCCACTTAGCTTTTAAGAAATATGTGTGGGAAAGACATTTAAAAAATACTTGTTTTCGTGGTTTTTCTACTAAATTTTAGTAAGTTTACAAATGCTTGCAAATGACAACAAAGTTAATATGAAAATGAAATATAGATTAAGGAAAAGCATTCGGTATATGGATATTCATTATTCACTCAAGATTACAAGACGCATGACATTCGATGAAAGATATTTTTCATATGCGTTCAGATATTTTTCATTTCATACCATACTTGAAATATTCTCATATCGAGAGATTTGATGTTTAAAATATCTATAGGTATATTATAAAAATGTTTAATTCAGTTATTTCCGCTGTAAGAAATCGGCGAAGATCTTATTTTACAAATATTGTAAAGTGAAAGTTAGTGAAGATGTATGTATGTTATTTTTGTTTCTATGTCACTGGAATACCACTGCACGGATTTTGATAATGGTAGAGATGTAGCTTATGCAGCAGAATATCGCATAGGTATAAAGTTATAGAAATGAAAACGTTCATTTACCCATGGGTGAAGCCGCTAGTAGGTACATAAAAATACTAGCTGTTCCCCGCGGTTTCACCCGCATTGCTCCGCTCCTGTTGGTATTAGCGTGATGATATATTATAGCCTTTAGCCTTCCTAGATAAATGGGCTATCTAAAACCGAAAGAATTTTTCAAATCGGACCAGTAGTTCCTGAGATTAGCGCGTTCAAACAAACAAACTCTTCAGCTTTATAATATTAGTATAGATAAATTGATCAACAAACTTAAAAATTATGCGTTTATTTAACTCATTGATAGATTATGCAACCTTCAAATATTGCTTTTATTTTATTTTTTACTTAAATTTTATCATCTATGTAACAAAAGTTGGTGATCTACAGTTAAGCTATTGCAGCTTTCATCATCTATGAATGTGATGTGTAACAAACAACATTTACTTTACATGTTGTTTACATGAACAAAATTACAATTTACAAATCTTAATATACCTATATAAATCTCGTGTCACAATGTTTGTCCTCAATGGACTCCTAAACCACTTAACCGATTATAATAAAATTCGCACACCATGTGCAGTTCGATCCAACTTGAGAGATAGGATAGTTTTTATGAAAAAAAACGTAAACATGTAGGTACCACGGGCGAAGCCGGGGCAAACCGCTAGTACCTATATAAAAAATTATATCATGAATTAAGGCCATACCCACGGTCTATGGTATGCCAAAATAGTGAAGAGAATTGGTGAAAAAGTTATTGGTAGAGAATAAATTATACGCATTTAAAAATGCTTTTCAAACGCGGTAAAATTTACGAGTTCGTACTACCCAAAATGGAGACTTTGAAACATTTTTTCCCCAAATCCTATAAATAATAGTACCTATTTATACATGTAAGAAGTACATTTCATTACCCAGGAGGGAGGCCTTGGTGGAATAAATCCTGAATAAAGGAATCAATCAATCAAATGCTACAAGGAACGTGACTTACATTATACTAGCTGATGCAGTGGCTTTGTTGGCTTCTGAATATATTATAGGATGAAAAGTTTGTATGGGCTATGGGAAAAGTATTTGAAATAGTGGGAATATTTTGATGAAAGTAAACATTCCTTGATTTTAAATTTAAATGGCATTTAAAGATTTTCTACAAATCACTTGCCTCGTCCGGGAATTGAACTAGCTAAAATTCAGAAAATAAACACTTGCCTCTTCGCTCCTCCATTACTTACTCACACACACATCCTTTGTTGAACATAATATTATTATTATTATAAAAAAAATTGGTTAGTTGTAGTTTTTATAGGTAGGTACATAATATATTTTCAGTTTTCATATAATAAGTCCGTGTACATAAGATGAAGTTTCGCTATACACGTTTCGCTAAATATTACGAAAGCTTCCTGATGTTAAATGTAATAAAACCGAGTGGGTAAACAAGGATTTTATTGACCTATTAACTATTATTAGAATCAACGCCATCTATACATTTCCTCGTGAGCTACAAGTATGCACTATGATTCTTTGCAATGAAACGAAACTTGTTTCAGTTCTAGATTCAGGATATTCGCAGTAAGAGGGGTCTGTGTTCAATTTTGTAAAAACAGTAGTATATGCCTGCGGCTTCGTTCGCGTAACAAAAAATATTTTAAATCATCTCTAGACATGAATGAGTGAAAATAATAATTCACGTCAATTTAAAAATTATTTAAATAAGTATAAATAAATCAATAAATATTTCAGGGCATTTTTCACACACGGCACGGCATCTGAACAGTTTTTACATAGAAAGAGAATAGCAAATCTGGCCTAATTAAATATCCATAATATATTTATTAGTGTAAATGTAACCCAACTTTATCCAATATATTATATCTATACACATAGTATAAAACTAGTTAGTCACAGAAGCCCTATTCTTTATGACCCATTTAGCAGAAACAAGCGTAATTCGCACTAAAAACAAGCACTGTCTCAATTTCAAATTCTTCTACAAAGTCATCATCACAGTAAACTAACCATTATGTATTCGGAGACAAAGTGTACACTTGAATAACAGATTACCGCTAATGCGGTTACAGAAGTCAGGACTTGAATACACCATTCGCATACATCAGCATTGTATTATGTCAAAGCTTTTGGTGTACAAACTTCCTGTAGTTGGTACAAAGGAATTTAGATGAATTTTGCTTAGTGAATTAGATGTTTGTATGATTTTGTACGAATACTTTAGTTCTTATGGTACACCATTTCAATTCGTAAGTCTATCAGATAAAATATTTTAAAAAGTTGTGCCTTTAGTATGAGAAATGAGAAATAAAAACAAACAAGATTTTTTGTAATAAAATTTTGCACTGCCACATTAGATGCCCATATGTTGTGAATTTCAATTCCTTCTACGATAATTATACGGCTTTTTCATTAGTCTCGAGTATCTGTGTTTGTCTGCGTGTCAACGCAATTAGTAGTGTGAAATATAATACCCAAGTAAGATATGCGCTCATCAACATTTGCTCTTAAACAAAATTTCAAAGCAGTCGATAATTAAAGAAGGGAAAAGTTTGGTCCAAAATCACGACAAGATTAAAGAGTTGTTTTATTTTCTCGTTTGGGAGTTTCCCGTAAAATTGCGTACAGTTATTGGCTTTCCGCATCCCCGGGCCTTGTCTCCTGGGTTCGTTTGTGTTTAGCCTACACTGACTTATGTTTGAAATAATATTCTGCTTTGCTAATGTTTAGTATAGTATGAACTATGAAATACTTTCTTTAATATGATCTGGATGTGACGGAGTGATTATAAAATGTTTTTTTTTTTATGAAACTAAATACTACCAGCCCACTTTAGACACACGACAGTTTATGAAGACACACGACGAGATGAGCTTTTTGCAAATGCATTTATTGTGTAAAATTTCCACATTCCTGTCTATATAGGTATTAATTGCTACTTATGTTTTGACACCAAAAAAGAAAACTATAAAATTTCATATACAAGTAGGTACACATAAACATGAACTAATTAACTATCCAGTTTATTATTCCCATAAGCATCCATTGTCGTTGTCCATCTGAACCATAGTGATGCTCGATTCCATATAAATTTCGGTCTATACAACTATCTCTGCCAGTACAAAATAATCAAAAGGTACTTTGTTCTATAAGCGAGTACTAAACCACGTGTAAACAGAGCATCAAATATCCTTCGATCTAATGGACATCGATGTATTGGACTCTATCCTTGATTATTATTATTAAAGTTTTTATTGGGCGCTAGACGTCTGATTTACTTTTTCTTTTTGATATGATAGCGGGGGATGTATTATTGGATGAGTAGATAAATATCTGATAATTTAAAAATTAAATGTAAGATTTAATGTTTCTAAATTAGTCGTTATTTCATGCGTAGAAAACAAAACCTTACTCAGAAGTTTTATGTAAATGGCAGAATAAATACGTTATCTACCATATGAAAACTTTTGCTGTATTTCATAAAGTAATTATTTATAACATAGAAATAATCGTATGATCCCCTTTTTGCATAATAATATCAAATGTGAATATGGTGTGTTTTTGTTACAAAAACTTTTTGTGACAAAAATAATATAACGAAATAGATTACGTCCCTTATTTAACGTGGCTTAGAAGATAACTGTCACGAATATTTATGGACTTAGAAGTAGCGACAGCAAAATAGGCAGGAAGTATTATAGAGTTTTATATTTGGTAGGTTCATATGCAAATTATTATGTTCAAATTTTTGTAATATTTGTATGGGAAAGTTCGTTAAATATTTTATATAAATTAAATGATAAATATGCAGTCAAAAATATGGTTTCCAATCGAATGTAAAAACGATACTTGACAAAAAAAATCTATATGCTTTCAAAACCTTCATAAAAATAAAACTTCTTAATTCTACAATCGGAAAGGATAGAAAAATATTTCTTTTAGCAAATACTTTTTTTCGCTGACTGTACGTTTCGAGCCACAAAATTGTGCTTTTATCGTGCCCTATTTCACGGCGAACATTCGACGTAGAGCCAGATACGGCATCAGGCTATGTATTAGGGCCTGTTGTTGGTGCCCTACGGCACCTATAATTTATAATTTTTAATCCTATACCAAGTTAAAAAAATATTTTAATGCATATAAAAAGAAATATTGCACATATTAGATTGTAAATGAGATACACCATACGGGCTTGGAGGCACTGAAGTTTTCAGACTTCAAAAATAAATTTGTTTTTCTTTCATTGTTAGAAAGCTACCGTAGCTAACATTATTTCAAATCAAATTATTTGATAGACAATAAATCCAATATGGACATAGTACATACAATTCTCTCTGTACACTATCATTATTATATTATATCTGTTAGTCTTACTCTCAAACAGATACTAAACAACAACTCCTATATTATTTGGGGCCCCATACGTCCTTATTCCGTCACTGAAAAGAAAAACAGTTTAATTTTTACTCGCTTCGTTTCCCATATCAACGGTCGGTTCACGGCTACCGAACAATTACAGCCAATTATATTAGTGCGTTTAATTCGGTTCATTTAATAATGTACATTTAGCAATACAACACAAAGCTTACTTGAAGTTTAAATGATAAAATAATAACACATACATATTTACACTTATTATCACTATGCTATGAATTTATTATCAGACGATAATATGTTTTGTAAATTATGATAGGCGAGTGGAGTAGTTAAAAGTATTATACTAAGATGACAAACACAAATTCATGCGCTTTCATCAGATCTTTCCCATTTCTGCAACATTTTTCTCCTATTTATCGTAGCTTTAAGCGCGATAGAGCCTTACCTATTCGATAAAATATAGTGACTAACAGAAAAATGATGTTTCAATTCGAATAGTAGTTCCTGAGAAAAGCTTGTTCAAATAAACGCGGTAGCTTTATAATATTCGTAAAGATGTATAAAAACTATGCAAATGCCAACACACAAGCCTTGTGTGATCACGAGCAATTAAACCTGCAATAGAAAGCCGAATCGTTCTTAACGTAACTTGGAAGTGGTCCATACAGTCAATTGTAGGTATGTCTGGCCATTCATAGATGGGTAGATAGAACCTTATGTTACTTTATACCCTATCTTTCGTCAGTCGACCATTAGATACAATAAGATATTAGCGTTTTGACCTGCATTAAACAGTAATCGTAAGCTCACTATATCACTACCTAATATTGGAAAATAAAAAAATGTACAGTTTACGATATGGAAGTTCGTTTACCTAAATAAATGTTGAAAAAAAGCAATTTAAAAAAAAAATTCGTTAGCGCAATTAATTTAATACACAACGATATCAAACACTTTATTATATCTGAATAAATTAAATGGCTGAGTTTTTTTGCTAACAATGTTATTCAATACCCGGAATATTATAATCACGTTGTCAAATGCTCCTCCTATAAAGTTACGTATAATTCTTAATGGGCAAAGAAAAACAATTTAAAATATTCCTTTATAAATCTCCATACTATACCTACAGTGAAAACGAAAAATAACCTTTTACGCAAAATCATAAAAGACTAACCGATCCGGAAAACTCAATAAAATTTATTACAAAAGTTAAAAGTAAAAGCGAAAGAATTCGCTTCGGCGGTTCGGGGGCGTTCGCTTGGGGGCGCGGGGGGCCACTACTATGAGTGAAGACGTGCAACTAAAGTCACTGTTACTTTTTTTATCGGAGTGCTGTTTTATTTCACTGTTACTTTTATATCAGGATAAATTGATTTCAAACGTATGATATTTACACTGCAACAATACAACTTCAATCTGCGACACATTTAATTGAGACAAATATGAACTTCAAGCAATATTCGTTTGGATAATAAATCTGTGCCATATTTATTATTAAAATAAGCACACACTATACAACACTGTTAGTATTTTATCTATTTATAGAGAAATTATATTATATTGTTTGTCCTTTAACTTGCAAGATTTCAAAGTAGGAAATGATATCTAAAAGCAATTGAGAGGTTCAACTTGTATATAAATTCAGAACAACGTTACTGCTGCAATATAACTAATAATTATTATTTAAGATCCATCCTCTTCACACACTATTCTAGCACCAAAAACGACATTCAAATCACTGCTATGAACAACAACGTTATAACAGTGATATTTCGTAGCGTTATAACAGCTACTCCCACCGTTGTAACAGTCACGGGTCGCTATATCTCACCCTCCGACCTCCGTCAGTACCGCGCCGCGCCCCGGCCGTGGCAGCCGCGATGCCGTCGAGCTGATGGCTCCGTTCGTCTGGTTGCTGGCGGCTTGCTGCCTCCGGGCCGTCGCCGCTGGCAATCCTGACGCGAAACGCCTCTACGATGACCTGCTATCGAACTACAATAAACTGGTGCGCCCCGTCGTCAACACAACTGACGTGCTGCGGGTGTGCATCAAGCTGAAACTGAGCCAGCTTATCGATGTTGTAAGTTACGCTCATTATCACGTTAGTATGTATGGCCTATATAACAAGAACGACGCTGGTCTTTGAAAGCGTAAGTGCATTATGCAAATGGAAAATGCTCCATGGAAAAATCTACTTTCTTATATACGTATCTTTTTTATGTATAGATACTGATAAATAAACAAAAAGGAATCAATTTTCAAAAGCCGTGATGTAATAGATACAACGATGTCACACTCGCATTAATTCATACTGCGCTTTTGCATAATACCGTACAAGCCATTTTTCAAAGCGTTAAGGGCAGTACACACTCGTGTTTTCTGTATAGTGCGATGTTAGAAAATCTTTAATATACAAGCTCTTTCTTAAAGTCGTAATTTTCCTTAACGTAATACTCACATAACAGTTATATTTATTACTATTCGTGAAGGCTGTTGTTTATTAGAGATTTCCTAGAGAATGTTAATAACAATGACATAACAAGCTTTTTGGTACATATTTTGTCATAAACGATATGATAAAAATGTTATTACATTGAACACCTACTCTAAAATATAAATATCAATACTTCTTCCAAATTCGGCCTTTTACGGTGTGCATAATTCATTTTGCCCTGTTTTGTAGATCGGCAATAAATTACGAGTATCATAAAACTTCTGCCATAAAATATTAATAAAAACAAAGATATAAATATCTCTTTTTATTTGAAATTTACGAGTGAAATCCTTCTAGTATACATTTATGACATTATGATGAACTTCTGGTGTTAAAAATGTTTAAAAATGTTATTGAACGCGTTTTTTCCGTAGCCTATAGTAGCGTATACATCGTACATTCCATTTTCTTAAGTACTCTCGTCTCTCTGGACCTAGGGTTGCCAAACTTTAATTTTAAAACCAAGTATTTTATTTATTTATTTATAAATTAAATGCGTCTCTAATTTTCACCATGTAAGAGGACTTGTATATGGGCGCTGTTATTTTATTGTAATAAACTGTGTAGCAAATGTCGAACAGATCAAGTCACAGGCGTGATTGATGAAACATAACACAAACACTAACTTTAACATTGTTCCACGTTGACCCGGAATTAAAAATATGTCAGGAATAATGAAGCTTTCTACTGGTGCGATAATTCTGAAATTTAACGCACTTTACCTATATTCATTAGTCATTACAGACAAAGTAACAATGATATATTGCTTTCTTTTTAGTGTTATTTATCACATAAAAGTCGGTTTGTCGGTAGAAGTGAAAACTTAAATATGATTTAGCATTATTAATTCATAACATTAGCATGTCGTTGAACCCATAAGATTTTCCCATATCCAAAAGGGCTCAGCGCGAAAGAAATTTAGGTCAAGAAACTAAAGAAGTTTTCACTTATAAAAAACACACAAATAGAAAACCTTTCTCCTTTTGGAAACGTCGGTTAAAAATACCGCTAAATAGGGCAATCGACAACCCTGGCCTATATGCAAACATTTCCTATATTCGGCTTCCACGATACAAGCGCCGCGCCGTCTCCTTTCTCAATCGCTAACGAGTGGATTAGCGAACTTTTGCCGATAATGGGGACATCGTTGATTGAGTTTTGTAAGTCAGTAAGTAGGACGTGTTTAATGAGATTAGTTCAATTGTTTTCCGCCATCAAAGGCGAGGCAACTGTATTGTGTGGGTGTTTGATTCTCGAAGTTTCGGCTATTTTTGGAATGGAAATTTGGTGTCTTTATTAATTTATGTTTAAGCGACAAGTAAAGCAGATCATTTGTTTTTCTCGTTTTATTGTTTTATGGTTAGAAATCAAGCTTCTGTACTTATTTTCCATCATAAAACAATCACCGATTCTAATGTGTACATAAATAGACCACAGAGAATATAATACTATACAGTACCTAAATGTGTTTGTAAGTAAGTATGTACTTACTAATTGCATGATACTGTTTTTTTATTGTCCTATAAACTGTTAATAGACTAATAATACTAAGATAACTGTTAAAACTGTTAATAGTACAAAGAATGTAATGAAACAACATTTAGAGCAAAATATAGATTGAATACCAAACAATCGTTCAAAAACAACCAAATGTACATTCCATAGTTCATCCCTTTGTAAAAATTCTGGAATACCAATTGGATGCCATCACGAGTTTATATAACAGAACCTACAAAACTTCAAGTCGCGATAAAAGGTTTTTTTCACACTTAAAATGCCAGCGCGTCTATTATGTCTTTTCTTTGCTCTGCGTCTACTTTTAACGATTATTGTAGACGAGTTTAAAGATAAAAGAATTTAAATGGAAATGCTTGTAAAAAATATAAGATTTTTAGTTTGTAAGGCTTTTTATATAACGTTATACACCAGCATTTAAATATATCGATAAAGTGATATTCGATTGAGTTTTTAACCGACTTCAAAAAAAGAGAAGATTGTCAAGTCTACTGTATTTTTTGGTCACCTTAGAACTTTCGACTTGGTGAAACGAATTTGATGATGCATTTTTTTATTTGGAAGCTTCCGTGTGACCGTTAAGACCGTCCATTATTGAGTCTGGTTCTGAATTATCACTACATATTATAAAACAAAGTCGCTTTCTCTGTCCCTATGTCCCTTTGTATGCTTAAATCTTTAAAACTACGCGACGGATTTTGATGCGGTTTTTTTTAATAGATAGAGTTATTCAAGAGGAAGGTTTTAGTATATAATTTATATGGATTTAGACAAAGCGGGCGAAGCCGCGGGCGGTAAGCTAGTGGTATATAAGGTATATATATTTTTTTTTAATAATTATTTCTATAGCATTAAATGTTTTAATAAAATAATTCCCAGTTTCCCATTGAAAGCCATCAAAATGAGGATCGTCATAAAAGCAATACCTCGGCTTCAATTATAATGAATGTCTGAATTGAATCGGTCACAACATTAGGGATTCGGACAGCGCATTCCTTTGAATAAATTTACATACCTGAGTAAAGTGGATTTACAACTGTATTTATATACTTGAGAATATATATTTTGTGGTAAAATAATAAACAATCTTTAGTATTTAATTGTATAGTTTGAATAATAGATAATACTTGTTATTGAAGTTACCTTCAAGTAATAATAGTGGTTTATCTTTGATAGAATATTTATTATTGTTCTGAAATTTGCTGTAAGGAACATGCAATATCGTTTGCCGTAAATTTTTGTCTTTCCATCTGTTCTATAAATATAACTAAATTTAAAATGTATCGTAGTGTTATCGATCGCTTCTATTTATAACTATTACTCGTATGGAAATCCTTCAATTTCGTGGAAGAACATGTAGTCGAAAAATGTGCCAATGAAAATGTGTTTTTTAAGCCGCGGAGTTTCTAAGTGGTGTCTCGATTAGCATAATATTTTTATTTTCCCAACTGTAAAAAAGGAGGAGGAAATATGGGCTTAATGACTAAACAGTTAATATGAATAACAGTAGTTTAATCAAAGCCCGAAATTTTCTATTAAAACACGCCGTATAAGAAAGATAGATAGCTTTACTAAAACAAAACTTTTTAGAATTATTCCATTGATAAGGTCAACATAAATTACAACATAAATTTTTTATTTGCAAATACGTACATTTGTGGACCAAATCACATGAGAAACACAATGTAGAGAGACATTGATATAAAGTAATACTATTTACTATTAATAACTAGTAAAGTGTAGTTTTATACATAATATTATGTAGCGGTCATTGAACCCGTGCCCTGTATATTCATTGCGCTAACCGGTTAATCGAAAATGTATCACAATGTATAGTGGCTCTATGTCGATGTATTTCATGCTATAAATCTCAAAATAAACTCTCTAAATTTCATGAACACACTGTATACAAAATCCTGTGAATTCAGGAAAACAAACACGCTGTATAGTTTAAACATCTTATTCTATCTATCATTTCTATACAAAGTGCTTCTGAAGAGTTTAAAAGCTTGTATTTATTGATCGTGTCTATTTGCAGCGATTATAGTATTTTCTAGCTGACCCGTGCACACTTCGATGGTCAAATAATATTCTTATTTCGTATTCTTCTTTCCATTGAAAATAGGATTGTCTGACCATCGACCTTTATACCTATACTCGTAGAAAGAGACGAAGGAATGGTAAATTAATCTGGAAAACACTTCAGAAACAATTTCTGGCAATTATTTAATAATTATTTTTCATTACATTTATTAAAAAAAAGACGTGTGGCACTCGGGGACTGCCACGGTAAAGCTATTGCATAGCATGCCTTCAAGCCACACCTCCGAGCCCGTCGGAGTGGGGAGCGTGAGGTTTTTTCGTTACGGAATTTCTCGATTCGGTCCCCGCGCTCAAGGCCCGCGATAGAAACTATGCAATAGCTTAAAAAAGCAAACACCACGATTTACAAAATTTTATTCATGTATCGAATTTAACGTTCAAGTGTTATATTCTAGATGCAGGCAAATAAAGAAACAGAAAATACTGCGTAGCACACAATGTACCAACATAAATGACTAATTTATACTTGAAAGAAAATGGCGACCAAAGTATGCTTCTTTCCTAATTATTTTACTTTAATGTTAACTAATATTTGTTTACAATGTTACAGAAATAAAAACATAACAAAAAGTAATATAATTTTAATATAAATAATTTATATTCAATTATTTCATAATTTTTATTCAAAAACACATAAACGAATAGTAATGAATGTCGTCTCGTGAAACAAAAGCTTTTACTTATAAAGGCACTACACACTAGCTTACCTTAAGTTATAAAGGAGCTACACAATAGTTTTGCTTAGCTTAAAAGCGAATGTACAGGTGCGTGCTTACTTCGCACTTAGATACTTAATAATGCAAGTGATAACTCGACAATGTCGTTGACCTTTGTAAAAAATTATGCAGATCTTATCAATGCAGAAATTATCTTTAGGACCATAAAAATGAGTAAAACATCAATCGTTTTATGCCTTTATTCATTTCTATAGTTCAATTAAATTATTGTGTCATATAAAATTCCTTAATCGAATGTTTTTTATTAAATTAACCAACTCACAAAGATTTCCTCGTATCGTATTTCACCAGATGCAATTTAATACAAGCTGTTTCAACGATCCATTTTCGTTACAAGCAAGCAGATAAGTTTTCCGTTCGTTAAACCGATTTATGTAATTCCCTGCTTTAGACCGAACCTCTCACACAAGAGCATAATCAGCACAAAACATAGATAACAATACTAATTCTATTCAAAACGTTAATATACCCATCCACCAACATTTATTAATAAGTAAAATGTATATTTAACAAATTCATGTTTCATTGATGATGTTTCATTTTTTTATACTTCTTGAACTTCAGACAAAAAAATTAAACGAATTTAACAAACGTATCCCAAATTAATTCAATCAATACACATTAGCATTCAGCGAAAAGTCGAAATCAAGAAACCTAGCAAAAAGCTACGCGCTCGTAGCACCAAGCTACGAGCCGTAGCAATCTTCGTAGACAAAAAGTTCCAAAAGTTTCCAGTGGAGAAATTTGAATGGAACATAAAGATAATGACACTGCAGCTTTCCGGAATACAGATGTATCTAGAACTGTTTCGTAAATGTGTTTCCATTCCACGTTATTTACTATTATGTTCCGTATTTACTATAATGTTCTGTATTTATCACTATGTTCTACGATTCCGTGGCGCAGTTAAGGTTAATCAGGATAAGGATTGAGGTGTTGTAAATAATTGAAGACGTTAGATGTTAGAGTCATATGTAAATGATCCTTCCCAAAATTGTTTTAGACGCGGATTCTGATTATTGCTACAGATACTATTAGTAGTATGATGATATACTAAATATTGTATTTTCCATAATATAGCAAATAAATAGTTAATAATGAAATCATAAAAAATGTATGTTATATTTGTAATCCAACCAATTTATCTGAACCTTAAAGAAGCATCAGCAAGAATACACGGTAACGACGAAAAAATCGTAAATTTTCGTAAGGATTTGTCCAATTAACTTCACAATAAAACGTTAAATATAATCATTAAAACTTCCTCAAAGCAAAACCTTCACACGTATTTTATTTACAAACTCTTATTTTCGTTATCCACGCAATTATTACTTCATAATATTACGAGCCCATAAAACCCTAATAAAATACCTTCAAGAACATAAATATTTAGTTACCAGATAATTGAATAAGGACTTGATACACAAAACGGTAAATGTAAGGGAAATGTTCTGTCTGTTATTTCACATCTATTGGTACTTTATTATTATTTATTGATGTACCTATAAAGTTTGTTCTTCGTGTATCTAGTAAGTTGAAAGTTGGTTTATAGTTACTATACATATAATATACCTATAGCGATATACAGTAGCTATAATCCTAGGTATAGTGGTACTAAATATGCCTTATAGATTATGCGTGAATAAATGAATTTTTAATCAGATTTAAAATTCTATTCCCATAAAAATGTATAGGGAGAAATGACACCCTTGCATTTTAAAAATCGCGTTCTATCTTTACATTTCTCGAACTTGAGTCTATGTAATTGTACCCTCATAGGAACTATTGCATGTATCTTCCTTATTTGATTTTTGGTAGGAATTGCTGTATACGAGATTCTTCGTTCCTTCTTCTCTTATTCTGTTTAAAAATATTTTTAGAGCTATAAAATGATTTTTTTAGAGCTAGTTACAAAGGAATATTTTCACCTGTATAACTAACTGTACATAGAGAACTAGCAAGTTACGTTCATAATTCTCAATTATTTCTCAATTATGAGAGCACTAAGGACTATAAACTCGCTTGCAGTAATCGTACCTCATCTAATATTTAATGTCTTAGTTAATCTTCATATTTTATACTTTATGTCACAGTTAGTTTAATAATTAAATTGTAGTTAAAGGAAGTGAATAGAATTATGATATTCATAACGTAAATAAATGTAACTACGACTCTAATTAATTATTTGTTTCATCAAAATATTCAATAAAAAATTATTTTGTTTGCTGTACTAGAATAAGTCTACCAAATATTTTTGTCGTTACCTTCCTATAATGATAATATTCATACTTTTTAGGGTTCCGTAGCCAAAATGGCAAAAACGGAACCCTTA
>CAJQZM010035387.1:8010-22179 GCA_907164665.1 Colias nastes
ACCAGTTCGCTGCACAGCGACCAGCAGCCCGGTTAGTGACATACACACACACACACATTATCTCTTAAAGGCTATCCACACGTCTGCCGAACAACGTGACAAACAACGAACACATAGGAACAGCACTATACGAAGAAAAGAGATGTACTTATTTCCTTCTCGCTTCTCTGTATAGCGCCGTCCCTATGTGTTCGTTGTTTGTCACGTTGTTCGGCAGACGTGTGGATGGCCTATTATACACTACACATACACATGCAGGTACTTACGTTTACACATGATGTACGTACTCCGTTGTCACATAGTTACAACAATTGTACAAACACCTGCATATACCCGCACGGGCATAACTAATAAAGACAATTTTAATTCACAGCCATAAAAGTGCACATACGTATACATGCATACATATTACTCAATGACATAAACACACGCACACATACACAAACACGTACGTCGTACATGAACATAAAACGCAACGATTGGTTAGTGTTAGTATGTACTACCATCGCACGCCTACCCGCTAGCTTGGCCAAACGGCCAATTTCCAGATATCAGGTGATCAAGGTACACAAAAACAGTACTTACTTCACATATTTTCTCATGGCTGATTTTCACATATGTTTATGAATATATACAGTTAAAAATAAGCTGTTAATACTCCCAGACACTTCCCGTGGGCCCAATTTCTTAACAGACGCTTTAGACCTCTCAAGACAATTACAAAGTCATCGAGATAAATGAAATTACATCAACATGAGTCCCCGTAAAAATGAGAAATAACATTATTACGTATATTATACTGTTCATTTTTAAATATTACAGTTAACTAATGTTTTAGTAGGTTATTTCATATTTAGTGGAACAATTTTGGGAAATAATATGAATTTGATGATATTTTGTTTTTATGTACGACTTTTACAAGGTTACAATGAACATTACTGAAAAAGTAAACAACTGTCAGAGCAGTATGATTAATGTTGAATTATATCTTAATAATTTAAAAAATGGTACACAAAGATATCTGCTATAAACTATAAATGACATTATAATTGAAACAATACAAATAAGTTAAAAAAAAGACGTGTGTCACTCGGGGACTGCCGCGGTAAAGCTATTGCATGCTATGCCTTCAAGCCACACCTCCGAGCCCGTCGGAGTGGGGAGCGTGAGGTTTTTCGTTACGGAATTTCTCGATTCGGTCCCCGCGCTCAAGGCCCGCGATAGAAGCTATGCAATAGCTTAAAAAAAAACAATCAAAAAGTGTACATCCCACATTAATATATAGATTGATACCACCAGGAGGTCAACAAATAAGCAGCGACGACCAACAGAAGCTGTCGCAGGAGTACCAAGAGTACCAGCGCAAGCTTGAACAGCAGAAGGAGGAGTACAGGAAGGAACATCCCGGAGAGGTAAGAATTTTTTTTTTATTAAAATCTAGTTTTTAGAAAGTTTAACTACCCATAGGAAGGAACATCCCGGAGAGGTAAAACATTTTTTTTTTTATTGAAATTTAGTGCAAAGTTTAAGTCAACTACCCAAATTTGTTTATAGATATTGAGAGTGTTCCTTTCTCAACACGGGGAGGTGAAGGGTTCCAAAAATCGTTTTTTTTTTGTATTATTAATGTTTTTTTATTGTCAACTAACGAAGCGATTACCAGGGCACATGAGTACTCACAATATTATTAAAATATAGTTTTACGTAAACTACCCTCATTTATTATAAGTTTACGTAAACTACCCTCATTTATTTATAGATATTGCATTTCTTTATGATTTTTTTTTTGGAATTGGGATAGTATAATTATGTTTTTATTCAATTAATATCTACTTTATTGTCGTTACTGTAATTGTAATGTAATTATCAAATATTTTTTTCTATTTTCTCAATAACAGTATTTTCTCCGTTTCTTACTTTAGTAACTACCCTCAGCAAATTAACGACGTTAGAATCCATTTTAAACGAAAAAAACCGCAATTAAAGCCCGTAAAAACTACGTTATGTGTAAAATTATTCTCTCTTACAACATTTTAACGGCAATAAATCCCATTTAAACCCGGTTTTAATTCCAGCTTCGCGACAAAGATGAAATGGACGACTGGTTCGAGTCGGACGGTCAGAGAGAGTTGAGGCAGATCTTCCAGAGTCTCTCTCATATACAGGACGTTACTAGAGACTTGCATAAGAAAGTTGACGAAGTAAGTGTACAAATAAATATACTTAGTTAAAAAATCGCTTTAAATTCATGATATTTTTGTGTTGTCACCGATTCTTTTGAATTGCGACACAGAATCTTGAAATTTGTTAGTAAGCCACATCTTATCAAAACGGACTTAATAAAGAAATAATTGTAAAAAGTATAAATTTATAGTTACAACTTAAAAAAAATACAGCTCGCACTTGGCCGGTTTTTATTATTTATTTTTATTTCTCATTATAACAAAAAATCATGAAGTGTGTTAGTCACACAAAAAATATATTCGTTAAATTTTACTTATCACCATATTCAACTACTTTTTTGTTTCATTTATTTTGGAAAATAAAGGCTTTACTAATATTCCACTAAACACACACACGTTATAGTTCCACCCCCACTTTTCCACGTATCACCACCCCACAATCTCATCACTTCCGGTGCATCATGTTCCAGGTGATCGGCAAGCAAATGAACTCGCTGTCGATGCTGACAGCAGTGTACAGTCAAGCGCAGGGACAGCCGATGGCAGCGCCCGGTCAGCAAGTGCAGGTGAGAAAAAGATAAAGTATAATAGTCCGGGATACATCGCCCATTTTTGCAAGTGATTACTATCAAGCTAATTTTTCGTGAGTAGCTTTATTTTGATGAGATGCCCAATAATTTCATGTATGAAACTCTCGATTGTGGTAGCTACCAGAGGAAACAAGGATAAAATATTTTGATTTGATGGTTCTCAAATATTAATTACTAACTGAATGTTTTTTTTTGTTCAATCTCAAGATAATTATCTAAATTATTCGAAAAAATATTTGTCCTACAAAATCTATGGTTTGATCAAAGAGTCCCCCTTTCCAATGTGTATCGATAACGAAGTCATCATAAATGATTACTAACAAGCTGATTTTTTTATTTTCACTTATTTAATACTTATATAATTCGACAGACATATTGTCCTACAAATTGCGTAATAAATATTTGAGAACCGTCAAATCAAAAATTTTTATCCTTGTTACCTCTGTAAGCTACCACAATCGAGAGTTTCGTACATGAAATTATTGGGCATCTCATCAAAATAAAGCTACTCACGAAAAATTAGCTTGATAGTAATCACTTGCAAAAATGGGCGATGTATCCCGGACTATAAAGTAAAGTGTAAAAATCTTTATTGAAAAAGTATAAAATAATACATTTAAAATTTTGGGGAAACTAAAGCCTGTGTTAGTTGGAAACTGTGTTACAGGCTTTAGAATCCCTTCACAATTTTTGTAGATGGGTTGCCTTTTTCAACTTAAAATATAATTAAATTACAATTAATTATATTTTAAAGATAGATAAAGATACAAAAGATAAATAAATATTTCACACTAGCGGTCCGGCCCGGCTTCGCCCGTGGTACATATTTACGTTTTCTCTACATAAGAACCATCCTCGTACTTCAAGGAATATAATAAAAAAAGAATTATCGAAATCGGTTCAGCCGTTCACACCTGATGCCGTGGCAACGCGAAACGGGTTTCATTTTTATATACATACTAGCGGTCCGCCCCGGCTTCGCCCGTGGTACCTACATGTTTAAACTATCCTATCTCTCAAGTTAGATCGAACTGCACATGGTGTGCGAATTTTATTATATTCGGTTAAGTGGCTTAGGAGTCCATTGAGGACAAACATTGTGACACGAGATTTATATATATAAAGATATAGATAAATTATTATTTACTAGCTTTCCACCCGCGGCTTTGCCCCCGTTTTCAAAGAAAAACCCGCAAAGTTCTTGTTCTTGTGGGAATTTTGGCATAAAAACTAACCCGCGTCCCGCAGTTTTACCCGCATTGCTCTGCTCCTACTGGTATAAGCGTTATGGTATAGCCTATAGCCTTCCTCGATAAATGGGCTATCTAACACCGAAATAATTTTTCAAATCGGACCAGTAGTTCCTGAGATTAGCGCGTACGAACAAACATTTATAATATTAGTATAAATAATGTATAGAAAATACACCTTGATTTTGTCCACGTTAAAAACAAGAAACTAAAGATATTTTTACCCAAATATTTATTCACCTTTTCAAAACTACCCGCATTTCCGATCACATCCAACTCTTTTCAATAATGCTTAAAAATATATTTAATTGTTTCCCCAAAGATGCCCGCGTTCCCGATAACCCGACACGACTGGGATGTGTTCGTGAACAACAACCAGATGACCATACAGACCATATCCGAGCTCAAGTGAGTCGCTTTTCATTAATTCTCATAAAAATAATAATATAATAAATGAATTTTTAAATGTTATGTACTTACTATTTATTGTAATAGTTATATTTCTCTCTTAAAAAAACTTAAGATAATACGTGTAGGTAAATTATATTTATTATAAGTACTTATAATAAAACCTGGTAAAAGTTAAATCAGATGATGAATATGTTTTAATATTTTGTATTGGATTTACCTAATATTGTAATATTTAATTAAATTTTTTATCCTTCCAGAGCATTCATAATCGAAGTGAACCGCAAATCGGACGCGTTGCTAGCGGGAGGGGGGGCGGTGGCGGCGGGGGGAGGGGGGGCGGCCATCAACCCGCAGTTTCTGAACGAATTGAGAGATAGTGTTAACAGTGTGAAGACTAATTTAGCGGGAGTTGCTCAGAGGTGAGGTTTTGACAAAATAATTCTTGTTATCTATTTTCACAGCATTCAATTGTAAATGAGAAATTTCCTAAGAATATAAAAAAATGGATACCTGACCCGCGTCTTTCGCCTTGTCGGGGAAAAGACGTGAGTCGGCAAACAATTTTTTTCTATTCCGCAAATATTTCTTTATAATTTATTATTTTCCCGACCAAAAATTTTATTTCCATTTTCAACACAATGAATTTGATGATTCTTTTTCTATTTCATAGTGCATTTCAATTGGTTTCTCTGCCTCTGCCTAATAGACGCGTGGGCAGAGTTTTCTTTCGGACAACTTTTGTAGCCTGCGTCTGTTAAAGAACGTCCGAACATTCATTTCCAATAACCACTTTATTCCATAGAGATAAAGTTCAAAATCCATTGTACTAGGGACCCTAATAGAAAGACAACATAGCCGTAAAGTTTAAAATCCATTGCAATGCTTCCACTCAAACTTAAACATTTATTTATTCAATTAGACTTCTTCTAAGCACTTTTGAAACGTCATTACATTTAATTTTAAAAATAATAGAAAAAATTCGATCACGAGGCGGGGCTCGAACCCGCATCCTTCCGCGCCAATCCGGGGCGGATGCTTGAGCAACTCAGCCACTCGTGACCCAGATTTTTTCTATTCTTTATAAATTTATATTTATAAAGCATTTGAATGCCGTAAAACCAAAAAATATCAAATTCAACGTCAGAACATATTTTTGCCACTAGAACCCAAATGGAATTTTCTATATATCTTTCGTTTCGTCCCCAGATTATCATCGCCCCAAGCCCCGATCAGCCCGGGGTCTTGCCCCACGGTGTCCTGTGTGGGGACGGGCATGTTGCTGACCGTGGTCGCGGGGCAGTTGCTCGTGTTGTTCCTGTATCAAATGTATAAGTGAGTATTGTGATCATTATTAATTATTTATTGTACTTGTAACTTGTAAGGGCGCGTTTCCACTATGTCGTAACGATTAATTTATCGTTGGACGACTATCGTAAATAATAGTATCGTTCTATATGTTAATGTAGTGGCCATATCGTGATAAATGATCAATAATTTCATGAAGTGAGCAAATCTACGATATTACCACGACATTAACACCTCCATTTAAATAAATAAACCACGACACTTTAAAATACACGATTATTTATCGTCACGACAAAGTGGAAACGTGCCCTAAAGTTGATAAACATATTATATCTAATAAAAATAAAATCGCTATCGGGTTTCGAATTTCTATCGGCTGTAGTTTAAAAAAAATGTAAAAAAACTAATTCTAATGGTAAAAGAAAATAAAAAACAAAGTCAAATATTTTTTATTTGAATCGTAGTCAAAAAATCTTTATGTGTAAGTAATTTAAATGCACGCTAAGTTATTTTTTGAAGTGAAATTTCTTTAGGGGCGTTGAGAATAAAATTTCACAGTCGTGTCATGGTAATACCGTCACGTCCTGGAATAAGGCGACGATTAAGTTATCACTTATTAGCGTTGAATCTTGCCAAAGAAGTTTCACTTCTGACACGTGTGTTTTTAAAGGAATGTATTTAATAATTATATTTTATTTGTTATTTTCAGAGAAAGGAAAGAAGCACAAGCGAAAAAATTCTTCTAAGTGAGTGAGTGAGAGAACTGCTGGTTGTAAACAGAGTGATTTTATATATTTTTGTTATTTTTTGTCACAAAAATTTGGATTGTATTAAAGAAAAATTTGGAACATCTTGAAAATTTATTGTTTTGCCGTTTTGTAAGATAATGTATGGTCCTGTGTTTGTTAGTTGTATGATGTAATATAAATCTTATAATAAATATTATAAAACTCTTTTTTATTATTTTTTAATTAACCTTCTATTAGTACAATTATTTTAAAAAGAAAAATTTAATTATAAGCACAATAAGAAATTGGAAAAAGCTACTGCGTTTAAACATTAAAACACGCAACTTGAATATTTAAAAATTCATACTTTTTTTTAAAGATAATGATTAAAAAAAATCATTCAGGTGTACTATGCTTACAGAGTACAGACTATATTTTATATGAAGAAATAAAACACATTTTTAAGATCAAATTTTTAATGTACTTATCACATTAAATTATATATGATTTCATTACAAATATTGTGCAAATACGCATTTAGTCTTCATTTTTTTCACACAAGAAAAAAACTTATTTTTTATAGTAACGAAGCGAATCGATAATATCGCTAATGTTTTTCCGGCTTTTCAAAAGGATAGTAAGGGTGATCCAACCATTTATACTGTGGTATTGTTCTGTAGTTCTTGTCGAAGCCTTTTAGTATGTTTATGTCAGATTCGGAAAGAGAAAAGTCGAAGATATCGATGTTTTGCTCGATGCGAGATTTTGTTAGCGATTTTGGCAGTGGGATCACTCCTAATTCCACCTGAAAATATATAAAAAAAAAATTAGATTGACCTAGACCACACCATTAAAAATATATGGATCAATTATGTATTTCTAATAGTTTAATAATAATTTTTAAATGAAATGGTGCTGAAGGCTTATTATAATATAGTTTTGGAATGCGTTTTCAAGACCTGCTTAGTAGTTTTTGACTCACGTTCAAAAAATCACAGCTTTCTTTAAAAATATACTTACATATTATTTATGAATTCTATAGACCTATAGAATTCATAAATAATATGTATATTATACATACCTGTATGTAGTGGATCCGTAATATTTTCAAAGTTACTCAAACCATAAAATGCAAAAAATTATTTTAAAAAATAAGCCAAGATTTGGCGCCAAAATCATGTCATGTTTTTTTTTCAAAGTTATCGAATGAAGCACATGAATCATCTAAATTAATTATTTTTAATGTTATTTTGAAGAAATAATTTGTTTTTTCAATAACAAAATATTTATCAAACTTACCAAATATCTCAAAGTAATCTGTGGAACGGTTTTATTATATTTCTTAGCGATTTCCACCAACGCGGGGTCATCGACCCTTGGTGGGGGAGCATCTGACTTGGCCTTGTTGTAGAACAGCGAACCGAAGGGTGTGTAACCCATCACTACTATGGAGTTTTTCTTGCAATACTCGAGTAATGCTGGTTGTTGGAGATTCAGGTTAAGCTGAAAGGATATTTTAATTATTATTCAAAGGCAAAGATACAATTTGATAAATTAGGAATGCGAGGATAATTTCATTATTTTAGTAGGTTATATAGATATTGTTTAAATGATTGTAAGAACAATAAATAAGTAATAGTGAAATTTGTATAGAATTTTTGGTATTTTCTGTGTTTGTTCAATGTCTATGAATTTTGCAGCGTGAGTGTACCTACCTCCTTATTAATTTTTACTGAACTTTTAAACAACATGAAATTTGAAAAAATCAAGGTAAGCAAAGTCCGTAAGGAAAATACGATCGGAATGCTTTCGGTATTAATAAAAAATACCCTATAAAATACCTTAAAAATAGTCCGCTTAGTAAAATAAAACCCTCAAAATGTGGGGTTTATTTTTCTAGTGAATAAATATACAATATTTATAGTAAATAAATATATTTCCAATCTCACCTCAACTTGTAAAGCCGCGGGTTTCTCGAGCCCCGCCTCAAGGATCCTGTCAATCATGTGCTGGTTGAAGTTGGAGAGTCCAATCGACCTGGTGAGGCCGAGTTCCTTCGCCTCCATCATGCCTCGCCATGTGTCCAGGTAGTCTGTGGTGTCGTAGGTTTGGTTCCCCTTCGAATTTGATAAAACGTAGTTAATATGGTTAAAGAAAAACTAAACTAAATGAAATTGTTGTAGTGTCACCGATCCTTGACCAAAGTTTGAATTAAATCTGTCCGTTGATTGTTATAGGTAATCAGGAGATTAAAATGCTAAACTGTAAGCTGTCGAAAAATTATGATCGTTTGCTTGCAATTTATCGCATTGTTATAATGTTAATAATATCGCACTTTATAATATAGAATGCTGAAAATTTACTCCTATTTCTGTGTAATTGGTAAATCGAACCTAACTTTTCATATTAAATGACTCTTTAATGCACCACAAAACAAGTCAAAGTGTTATTATTTATTATTAAACTGATTAATGCTTTTTGCATACAAGTGTTTTACGCATTAAGCTTCCAAAGAGCTTACTATTTTCTTTTAATGATTTAAAGGCGTCTAGAACCTATCAAACAACAATTGGTTCATATTTGCCCATGCATAATGTTATTACAATATACTTACAAACTGTCCAACCGGCCAGTGAATGAGGTACAGATCAACATAGTCCAGTTGCAAGTCCTTCAGCGACTGTCGAAGCGCGGGCACCACGGCGTCACGGGCGTGCTTGTCATTCCATAGCTTTGATAGAGTATAATGGTATAATTTAGTTATATTTCTTTTAAATGATTACTTAGAAAATGATTAAGGAATAGAAGAAATTCGATCCCGTATAACTTAAAAAGTGATACGGTTGATTGGTATTTCTATTCTTTGAAAATTTTAGTATCTTCTTGGCTTAATTAAATTTTCTTAGCAAGTTTGATAATTTTCTAGTCCTTTTCTATCTGGTTCAATTAAAATAGTAGCTTTATTCTGGAGCTTTCTAATAAAAATATTGTTTGTCACAAGAACAATGCAGCTTTAAGTAGCAAATTTTTATCACAATCGGGCCAATAGTTCCAGAGTCCCAGAGATTACCTATTACCTACAAACAAACCCACAAAGATGAATACTTTCATACACTACACAGGCAGTAAGCCTATTTAACAAGTTAATAAATTTTAAATAGTTGGTTTACTTCCTATTTGTGTGTGTGTACTGCATTGCATATATCAAATACATACCTTAGTAGTAACAAAGATATCCTCTCGTTTGTATCCCTTCAATCCTCTGCCGACCTGGTCTTCCACACGATAGATCCATGCTGTATCAATGTGCCGGTAGCCAGCGTCGATGGCCCAGCGAACTGCGTGTACCACCTCGTCAGATACCGGCTGGAGACGGCCATGGAAAAAGTTTTATAAATTAATTGTCGTAATATAAATCTTATATAAATAGATCGCCTATTAAAAGGTCGTCAATAAAGTTGAAAAATAATATTGTGCTTTATAATAAGAAACTCATGATTATTATTGTACAGAGTTTGAATTAAATCTGTCCGTTTAAAGTGGGTCAAAATCGCATCGAAAGGAGTCGATTTCATACAAAATATTTATTAAAATTAACTTGTTTTGTGGCAGTAAGCATGAAAGACGAAACCCGTCCGACTAGGGCCCTTCTGGCCTCCTCCACTCAAGCGACAGCCCAAGCCGAGGTTCGAGATCCCCGTCAAGGGGGGACGCCCTTGCGCATGTCGCTACCAGGGTGAACCTTCAGTTCACCCACGCGTCCGCGTTAAAATGGCTAAGGCAATGGCCCTTCTGGCTAACATTGAGAAACACCACACAAAAAAAAAAAAAAAAAAAGACGAAAGCGTAGGTAGAGTTTTGCATCGGACAATTTTGAGCGTGATTGAAACCAGTGGTAAATATTAAATTATGTATTTTGACGATTCAAAAGAGCTTCTAAAGGAAAAAAAAGTCTATTTGAATGAATAATTGTGAATAATTACTTTATATATTACATAGTGGGAAGACATTATACAGCTGGCTCGGCCTAGTTTAGACGATAATGTCCATAGTTTTAAGTATTGTTTTTATATAAATTGAGTGGCATATACAGTGTAATTGAAAGTATGGATAAATAAAGATTTTTATTTAAAAAAAAATGTTTGTTTGAATTTCATAAATATTTGTATAGAGCCTACCTTAGAGGTATTTCCTAGCCAAGTGCCGAGAGCGAGGGCTGGGATCTCATGACCGTCGTTCAGCTTCCATCGAGGTGCCTCTGCTGTTGTTTGCTGAAAGAAGAAAAACAATCGAATATAATAAATATATGTACGATTAAATAATAGGTACCTAGCAGCTCATGCTTATCCAATTACGTTTATTTCTTTTCTTTTTATGATGTTCAAATCAATTAATTGTTTTAAAACAAAAGAACTCCTGTTTAATACTTTATTAATTTTATTACACATGATTGATACCTATTGAACAAAAAAGTTAAAACGTGGCTTCGAATATACAATTTTTAAATAATCCTTTTTCGTTCGTTCGTTCGTTTCAGCCGTGGGACGTCCACTGCTGGACAAAGGCCTCCCTCAAGGATTTCCAGTACGACCGGTCACCGGCGGCCTGCATCCAGCGGCTCCCTGCCACTCGGACCAGGTCGTCTGGTAATAATAATAATTATTCGTCTCTCTATAATCCTTTTTACTAATAATTAATTATTATCGAACTTGACACATCTAATAGAGCGATAGAACATTTATTAAAACATTACACCATTTATTTTGTTGATGAAATAAGATATACTTATTTGGAGGCAGGTAGGTACTAATGCTAAGGATACATTGACATGAAAATTATCAAGAAATTTATCATGTATACAATCCCGTCCGAACGTTTTTGTTTTATACTTAGTTGAACGACCCAACAAGCTTTAAAATATAACTTCTTTTTTATTTAAAGTCAATCAATCTTCAAAGGTAATTGAAATCGATACTATACAAGGGGACAGGACATTCTCCTTATAATAACTAGGTATAACTAATATAGGGTATATTAATTACATTTTAACTTACACGTATATATGACAGTACTGTCTAGAATTACAGATAGTATTATATTATCTATGTATATAGACTAAAATATAATACACAAAAGATCTTTTTTGTGGTCTGTAGTAGGTATAATTATGTACCTTGTAAACAAATCAATCAAATAATATTTAGCGTAATCCCAATACACAATAAAATAACATGAGCTATTAATCAAATTACACCATAAAACTTTGGAAGTTTAACAACTTAATTGCTAACAAGTTAACAATGTTAACTTAAAAGCGTTTGACCTCTTAAGTCTTTTAAAACGACTTGTAAAGCGTAGTTCTTAACCTCCATTAAGTTATACAACTTAATTGCAGTATGTTATCAAACAATAATTAATATAGTAAAAAAAATAAAACACACGCTTAAACTCATGAAATTATAGTATAATAATAGGTAGTAACCGATACTTAATAAGTGTACAAAGTTATAATTAAATCTGTCCCTCTAAAGTAGTTCAAAATCGAGTCAAAAGAGTTGGTTACATACAAACATACAGTTAGCTAATAAAAGAGTCTTAAAAAGGTATTTAACTACAAATTTAGTTTAAAAAAATGTTTATTTCGTTAAACTATGACTTACTGTGAAAAATATCACTTGTAACACGATAAATATATAAATATATGGCGACATGGCTAGCTCAGAGACCAGCTAGGAGTGACTGGCAATGACCTATACGAGTTATCGGAACTTGTATGTTAACATAAACTTCGCTATCGGAACTTAGCTTGGAAATAAAGAAATATACATGTGTTTTGTGATTAGAGTTCAGTGTTAATTAGTCAATAATAGGTAGTTAATTGTAACTCAAAATATAACTCGATCGATAGAAAATTATTGAGTTTTAAATACTTATTGAAAATGCAAGCACTATATAATTTGGCAACAAAGGCTCTCCATTTTAAATTTTATATTATCTATGTATATATCGATTGTTAAACTAAAATAAATCTATCAAGCCATTTAGAGTGGAATGAAGACAAGCACAATATTTAGAGACTCGAAAAATATTTTATCTATCCTACTGGCGCAGTAAGGTAAAAATTTAAAATACACCTCATCGCACTTTGATCAATTTTGTTCTTATTGTAGGGACACAGATATTATCCTATAAGCTTCTAAGTTATCCTACTAATATTATAAATGCGAAAGTTTGTGAGGATGTGTGTGTGTGTTTGTTACTCTTTCACGCAAATACTACTGAACCGATTACAATGAAATTTAGCACACATATAGAGGGTAACTTGGATTAACACATAGGATAGGTTTTATCCCGGAAATCCCACGGTAACGGGAACTATGCGGGTTTTTTCTTTGAAAACGCGGGCGAAGCCTCGGGCGGAAAGCTAGTACATTATACTTACTTTATGCAGAGCATGTCCACATATTATGTCATCGACCTTTCTTTATCATGCTTTTGAATTAAATTTGCCTTCACGCTCGCTTAGTCCACTTTTTATATAAACTAGTCAGAGAAATCTTCATTGAATCAACGTCTGACCTTGTCAAACTCGTTATGTTAATACCAGCTATGCCTATACATATATTATTATTATGATGAGATCGTGATTTGACATTATAATAATTATGATAATTAGATTATTGTGTAAAAGATCTTTTAGTAAATAGTTAAAATGTTTAAGCTTGATAAGCTTTAAAATATGCCACATATGGCCATCATTGGGACATTGGACCGATTTTATCGTAAAGACCGGGCAAGAGAACTTTAGCTATTCACTATAATTCACTACATCACTACATCCTACTAATATTATAAATGCGAAAGTTTGTGAGGATGTGTGTGTGTTTGTTACTCTTTCACGCAAATACTACTGAACCGATTACAATGAAATTTAGCACACATATAGAGGGTAACTTAGATTAACACATAGGATAGTTTTTACCCCGAAATCCCACGGGAACGGGAACTATGCGCCTATGCGGGTTTTTCTTTGAAAATGCGGGCGAAGCCGCGGGCGGAAAGCTAGTACATATTATATACTTAGTATAAAACAAAATCGCTTTTTCTGTCTCTGTGTCCCTATCTATACTTAAATCTTTATAACTTATTATACGCAACGGATTTTGATGCGGTTTTTTTTAATAGGTAGAATGATTCAAGAGGAAGGTTTTAGTATATAATATAATTTATTAGGTTTCAGTCTTCAGACAAAGCGGTCGAAGCCGCGGGCGGAAAGCTAGTTTACAATAAATAAACATCATACAATTTATCTAAGCTAGATGAAATACAAATGCTGATGATGCTAAATGAAGCTGAACCTCTTGATCAATTAGGTAGTATTTTTAATGGTAGGTATTGGATGTAACTTGTATTAACAAAAACAGATTAATTATCTATGTCTTATATGTATTTCTAAACAAAGACAACTTGAAATAATCAATCATTTGAAATTAAATCAATAATAACTTAATTCCTTTTAATATTGCAAAATACGATGGTCTAGCTAATAACTACCTATCATTATAATAGTAATCTCTTCAACAAGTTAATAATCTTACTTAGTTTTTATGCACAAAGTGTTCTTTTGAATCGCAAACAAAAGGTACATTAAGAGCGCTTATTCAATTTAACGCAAGTCAAAATCTCCGCGATCTATTACGAT
>CAJQZM010035388.1:4158-62370 GCA_907164665.1 Colias nastes
GATGGGGCCCACCGGGGGCAGCCAGGGGTACTCCGCTATCACCGGTAATGTATCCGTATAGCTAATTCATTTTATTTTTTTAATTATTTTTTGAAGTGAAACTTCTTTATCGGGGTTGGAAAAAAATTTAGTGTAACATTTTTTCGTCACGCGTAACATTTTTCCGTTACGCGCCATCTTTTTCTTATCCCTACCACGCGTGATTCGACGTATTTCTGTAAAGTTGCATATAGTATTTTTTTTTTGAAATTAAGGTCATAAAGAAGTTTCACTTCTTACATGTGTACACTAGTACACGCACACATTTTTTTTATATAAAATAGTCAAGCATTTGACTGCATCACTTTAAAATGAAAAAATAGGTACAGGGTTTCTTCTTGGGTCCTCTTTATAGAATTTATTTCCGAATTTATGATTGATTTGCCAGAGTTTGTATTTAAAACAACTAGACGAGGTGTTATAATGTCTATATGACGACTGTATATTGTCTCTATATCGACTTAGTTATTTTCCATACAACATTGCTTATATACTATGCACTACGTGCTGTTACAACCTTAATTCTTAACATTTGAGAAAAACGTGTGTTAATCTATCTACGTGACAATGTTGCTGATATGTACAAATAATAATTATGTAGTCGCTACAATTGCTAATCTATTTACCATGATGATTTAAAACCTAAAATTGTAAAGTAAATTGTTGAAATTTATTGAAATTTCATTTTTATTTCTTTCCACTGACCTTTTCTTTGAACTACAATCAATTTTACCAATTTCCCCAACGCAGGTCACGTGGGCTGGGGTATATCGTGGTACATCAACGGGTTATTAATCCCCGAGATCACAGTAGTGCGCGGGAAGAAGTACACGTTCGTGGTGGAGGGCGGGTCGGACCCGGCGCAACCCGCGAGGTTCCATCCTTTCTATATTACTGACGACCCCGTGGGGGGGTACCAACATAAGAGCGATGCTGAGAAACAGGTAATTTGGTGATTTATTAACAAATTAAAATTGATGATAGAAAAATAATTCGTGTAGGGTGAATACATTTTTTTTTGTTAGTGAAGAATAAAATATAAAATAATGATATATCTACAATAGAAATTCGATTGTCTGATATTATTTTGTAAGTTTTTCCAGTATTTTAATTTTTAATCAGAATGTTAAGCTATTTTGAATCATTTTGTTTTGTTTAAAGTTTTGTACCAAGAATAGAGGCTCATAATACTTTATCATTTTATGAATAATATATAATACTATCCTTATTACGTTTTCGACACTATACAATCCTACTTCCTAAAACTGTTTTTTCCACACTTTTATTAACTAGGTAGTATTTTATAATTACACTAGCGGTCCGCCCCGGCTTCGCCCGTGGTACATATTTCGCAATAAAAGGTAGCCTATGTTCTTTCTCAGGGTCTAAAGATTATCTGTGCCAAATTTCATCAAAATCGGTCCATTAGTTTATGCGTGAAAACCATACATACATACAAACCTTTCCTCTTTATAATATTAGTACCTATAGATAAATCCGCACAGTTTCTAAAAATTTAATATCTTTACTTTTGATTCATTTCATCAACCTTTTGATTCATATGTTATTATCGTTCTACCAGAACGTCCGCATCTTCGCGGGCGTGCGTCGCACCCGCAGCGGGGAACTCATCCCCTCGGGTGTGGGGCGGCTGTGCAACTGGACCCCCGACCCCGAGGGGCCCGCCGCCGACGAGTACCCCAGCTTCGGGGCCTACCAGCGGTCCCTCACGCTCGTGTGTGAGGAGGGCAACCCCGGAGTTGTCACTTGGATCCCGGATAAGAACACTCCTGATACGGTCTACTATCAGGTAATCATGTTCACGTTTTGATGTAATGAAGAATTTGCTAGTCTTGTTTCATTTGTTCTTCTGGTTCTGTCTGTATATATTACAAATGTTTAAAATCTGTTCCCATAATAATCTTCATGTTGTGCCTGTTATAATATGTTATTTTTTTACGTTACTATAGTTCCATTAATTATTTCATACTTATTATTTACCTTATACCTATATTTTATGTTTTATTTTATTATTTGCATGTTCTCGTTCCGACTTCGATTCCATCATCATCGTCTTCCTTTCGAACCAATCTAAGTGTGACGATTGAATTGGTTTCTTTTGTAAATAATGCATCCACCTTTTTCTGTTTCAGCCCTTCAAATCTTCTTTCGCATGAGGTTTACTTACAATGCTCGACGGTGATAATTGTATGATTATTGTCCGTCGAACGTGAATATTTATGTTGTTTTGTGTTTCCAGTGTTTCACTCACCGACATCTCGGTTGGAAGATCCACGTAGTAGACTCGTGTGACGAGTCGGAGGCTGAGGAGAGCCGCGTTGTGGAGAGCGTTGCTCTGCCGAGCGTTGCTCTGCCGAGCGTTGCTCTGCCGAGCGTTGCTCTGCCGAGCGATCTCGTGCCACAAGAGTCCATACAGGTACAGAGCCGCGTCAGACCCGACTCTAACTTTTTAGATCAGCGCAAGAAATTCGAGAAAATAATCAATACGAAACAAAATTATAACGATTTCAGTAGCGATAACGGCGACGACGGCCTCTCGGGCGAAGTGTACCCGGAGCCTGACAGGTACAACGGTAACGAGTTTGAATTGCCAATTAGCACCGGACAGATACAGGACGTCATACAGGCGGTCGAGAGCTTGGAGCAGACCATGAAGGAGGAAATCAAACGCAACTCCACTAAGCCCCAACCGCAGCAGTACCAAGTATACGAGGATGTCAAGGAGAGTTTCGTGCCCGAACATCCGATACGAGGCGACGAGTACATTATAGATTCGGGCAAAGTGCCCAATAGCTTCATGTTGCCGCCGAGCCAGAAGCCGCAGACGCTACATGCAGTGATGCGCCCCAATTCACCCAATAAACCGTCGGGAAACATGCGACCACCGTTCAAAAGACCGACTCCTCCTGAAATTAAATTGAGGAGACCGTATCCTGCTTATCAAAAGAGCAACACGGGCTACCCTTTGTCCATGCCACACCCGCATATGAATCACATGTCTAAAAAGCCGAATAAGTACTCCAACAATCAATATCGTCCACATATGAACGGAAACAGACCCGCCCAGCTCCCACCTAATATTCCGCCCATGAAAGCGATGCCAGCGTTGCACGGACCACCTAAAAATATGTACCATCAACAATCAAAGAATGTACCTAAAGTCCCTAACAATCTTGGACAACCAATTATTATAGGAAAACCGGCTGCCGCAGGTGTAGTTTTTCCGACTCAAAGCCAAACGTTAAGTTTAGGCCAAACTGATTTAATTGCTAATCAAGTGGTTAAAAGTCAAATAACGCTACCGGGTCCAAATGATGCAGTTGCACAGCAAAGTGCACCGCAACAACATTTCAGTAAACCCGGACAAATAATACTTGGAAAGCCTATGGATAATCCATTACCTCTGGACCAACATATTCTGTCTCAAATAAATCCACACATCGCACAACCATCCAACGACGTTCCAGACTATCATTCGCTTCCAACAACACAAGTCAAAATTGTTGAACAACCTCAAACACAAAATGAAATTAAATCTTCAGATTTTATGGGTCAATCGGCGGATCCTGCAAATTTCCCGCCTGCCGTTAATACAGGCTTCAAACCAGATTCTATTGTAATTGAAAGCGGTTTTAAGCCCATTATCAGAGAACCTCTAATGGCAAGCGAAGATAAAATAGCAGAATACGAAGTTAACACCGCTAACAGAAGAGAGGATACAGACGTAGAAGAAGACTATGAAGAATCCCCACAATACATAAACACAAACCATGCATATCCAAGTGATAAAATGACGGAATCTTTTGAACCTATGTTTATTCCTTCTCCACCTGATCATTTATTATCAAATAAAGACAAAACGAAAGAAATATTTCCCAGCAATCATGCTAAAGAAGATAGACCACACCCAGTTTATGTAAAAACAGAAAACGAACTGAATGCTTTATTTAGCAAGAAAAATATGGAAAGAGATGTTCCGTCCGATTTAGAAATGGAATCAAATAGACCCAGACCAAGCTATTTACCACCAGATCCAAAACTGCCTAAAGAACATTCTCAAAAGCTATCCTCTAGCGATCAAACGTTCACCACCTACGACGGGAAAACAGTTTCTGCCGCAACATTAACAAGCGTTCCAGAAATAACAAAAATGAATACAAAACTATTTTCTGCCAAGTTGCCTGCAAATAGCGAGCTCATATTAAAAACACCACAATTCGGACCATTCAAGGGTGAAATTCCACCTCAAGTTATGGAACATTTAAAGAAAGATAGCAATGGCGCTCTTCCTCCCTCTTTTAAGGATTCAAGAACTACGCATCTCAAATTAGTTAATCCTTTACACCAATTTGATGAAATAGAAACCGATTTAAAAGCTGAGGGAAGCGAAATACAAGAAACAGTGAACAAAGAAATAGAAGACAGTGATTTCAATAAAGATGAAGACGATGACTTGGAAGAATATGAAGATTTAGATGAGGCTGAACAACAACAAAGACGGAAACGAGACACAAAAGCTGCGCAATTCGAACGAGGCGAGGTCGAAGAACAGAAACCAATAACCGAGTACGGTGGTAATAATAACAAAATACATCAAATGGATTACGAAGACCAGCTCGTAAAAGCCTCTGCAACGAAAGCGATAGAAAGCTGGGCCGTGCAAATTATATTATTAATACTCTGGTATAGAATCTGTTAAGGATGTTATGTGTAATATTTATTTATTTATTGGATTAAATTATTGGCTTGCCATCAAATGCATTTCGTCGATGTAAGGCTGTGGTGTGCGACAAGTGACTTGCGCTAAGAGCAGCTAGCTCCTTGACATTTCCCACTCATGTTACTATTCTTCGCATTTGCAATTCAATACTCTGTTAGTTAAAGGTTTTGTAAATATTTTCTACTTAATTATTTTTAATAATAAATTAGATTTTAATTATTAAATTCGTTTTATTGCCCTTCTTTTATTAACATTGATTACATTTACAGGGACAATTATATTACTGGTAAACTTCCAACACTACATAAACATGAAAATAATAAAGAGATTACGATAGTTTCTATTGCATAGTCACTTAAAATGAAGTAAGGTCTGTACACTAGAGATTTTCTTAGTAAGTCGTGTGAAGTTAGCGAGCGCCTTTTCATGTTGAAACTGAATATCAACTAACTTCAGCACTGATTCTCTTCGACGGCCGCTGTAATTGAAACATATTTTCTTGAAATCATAAATAAGTATAAATATACATCCTAGACCTGCATAAGATATCATTAGTTGTAAGTATTATTTGGGAATCTAAAAATTTTAATTAAATGCAAACGAATTATTCTGAACAGCATTTCACGAACCTTGATTTATTTAAAACTCACTGTACGACTACAAAACGACAAACGACTACTATTAGTGTAATTATTTAAAACTTACTGTCTGTCTTTCAAAAGCCGCGCTGCACCAATAAGAGTGAGGCCAGCTCGGTCAGTCACCTCCACACTGCTTCCTTGCTTTACCAATTCTTCTATTAGCTCTGTCTTTGAACCTTGGCAGACTGTAAAAGAATATTTCAAACAAAAAATAATACTTTATTATAATTCAGTTTGGGAATTCGTTTCAATTTCAACCAATAAGGAAATTGTTGGAATCAATCTATCAGGAATGAATTCCACAAAAAAAAGATTGCTCGACTGATTAGATGATGTTAGTCCTATAAAATTATTCGATTGAAGACGTGACTGAAAAGATATTAAAATGTTGTCGAAACAAGTCACAATCACATTCGAAGAATTTTTTTCGAAATATTTTTTTTTTGGGCATTCTTATAAAAAGCTTTTTGTAAGATTAGAATTTCATATTATAATTATATTATGATGAAACAATAACATAAACTTCACAAAGAGCATTGTACAAATACCAGCTCTAAACAGCGGCGTCCAGCCATTATTATCTCGAACCGTGACATCTCCGTGGCTCAAAACAAACTTCAAGATATCCAAGTTGCCCGACTCTACGGCGTAGTGCTCCATGCGTAGCTCGTTGATATCTCGTAGCTGTTAACAAAATATATGATAAAGTTTATTTATATAAACAATGCGAATAAAGATACTCGGTGTAACTTCATTTGGTTGAGGTTTTCCTAGTAGTAACGTAGTATTGAAAATAACTAGAGAAGTAGAGTCAAACTTTATTTATGATGTTCTTACAGATATTTTAATGAATATTTAAAAGCACTTGGTTATTTGCAAGTGTTATTAATTAATGAGGATATTTCAGGGCATAGAGAGATATTGAGTATTTTGTAGAGAGAAACATAATCATATTAATCAGAATACATAAATGTGGATTGACCTATTAGGTTTTTATTAAGCACATTCTTCATTATTTTAGCACAAATCGTTCATTATTTCATATGCACACATTACACATACACACACGCATACCTCCTTATCAGCCCCTTTCTCGAGAAGCAGTTCAGCAACGGGCACATTTGCCCCGAGCACGGCCAGGTGGAGTGGTGTCTGCGATGAGGTGGAGCGCTGGTTGATGTCTGCCCCGAACGATAGCAGTAACTTCACTGTGTTTATGTCACCTTGAATACATGGAATGTTTCATGAAATTTGCATTATTTTTTAAACATGGACCAAGGCTAAGCTCTAGGAAATTCAGGATTAACATAAATTTTAGAAGAATTTACTCTAATCTCGCTACGAATTTAATATTAATTAAAAAGGGTCTTACGAATAGATATAATTTATCAAACATTTTTCTATACCTGAAAGTTGTGGTTACTATTATTTTGAACTTAACAGAAAATAAACGGTTGCGTGCCTTAAAATGCATTTGATGCATTGTTTAGGATTATCATTATTATACATACTAGTACCATACCTTTTCTCACAGCAGTAGCGAGCGGAGTAAATCCATTACTTGAGTTGATTGCAGAGATCAGGATCGGCCGCTCTTCCAGCATTTGTTGCACCTGAATAAATCATTAAACAGATATTTTTTTTAAACAATTATACAATAGACACGTGTAGAATGTAGATCATTTAATACACACGTTTCTCATATTATTTAAAATTAAAATTATCAACATTAATTATTAAATCATTTCTGCCTTTTCATAGATTTCTAAATCAAATTTTTATTGCGTGGACTTTATTGTATATCTTTACAACCAGAAAAAATATTGTATGATTAAACACTTTTACAACAGAATCTTAACTTGAATTCTGGCATTATTGTATATTTTAATTGTGTGTGGCATGAAAGGCATAATCTTTTATGAACGAGAAACCTTTTATAAAGGAAGGAAAAGATCATAAACCCTTCGACCGCCCATATTTCACAGTATTTTGATAAATGAGACTATCAGCTCATTTCACTTTATCTGGAACGGCGCAATCACAAATTGATCACACAAATGTTACCTGAGATTATTGTAATATTTCAAGGAATATGATAGATCGTAGAATTCATAGTAAATTAAGTTATATAGAATAGTAGAGTAGAGAATAGTAGAGTATTTAGTAGATAGCAATTGAGAGTAGGTAGTCGACTTGAATTAATTTTACATTTTTTCCAAAAGGCATTTGTATGATGTATTTTATTTAAAATGAAGTACCTACTTAAGTAAACACTACAAATATTTTGGGCAAAATCACCATAAAATGTACATTGATGTAACATCTGCAGGCGTGCCAAACAGGCGCTGCTTATCTATACTTATAATAAATCTGTAGAGAGGCCAATTCTGTACATGAAATATATTTAAAAAAAAACTATGAAGGGGTGATAAGGGATCGCTACTGATGCCAAAAATGCAATCAGTAAAATTTTTGTCTGTCTGTCTGTCGGTCTGTCTGTATATTCGTTATAGAAACAAAAACTACACGACGGATTTTAACGAAATTTGGCACAATTATTCTTCATACTCCTGGGCAGGTTATAGTACTTTTTATTACGCTACGATCAATATGAGCAGAGCAGTGAAGGGAAATATTGGGAAAACGGGAGAAGTTACTCCATTTTTTAAGCTTCCGTCGCGTGTGCAGCCTTAATGGTTAAAGCTACATAGAAATCATGTATGACACAAATGTTCTTAAATTTATTACCTATTCAATAAAAAAAGAATCATGTAAATCGGTGTATAAACACCAAAGTTATACATGAAATACGCTATAAGTCATCGCGCGTGAATACAGAATCATGCCATAAGGATTATTTTTGTGTATCAGTTGCCGCGTTCGACGCGCTTCGCGGTAATAATATACTAATATTATTATAAAGAGGAAAGGTTTGTAATTATGTATGTATGTATGGTTTTCACGCATAAACTACTGGACCGATTTCAAAAATTCTTTCACAATTAGAAAGCTTCACTGAGCAACATAGGCTAGGTTTTATCCAGGAAATCCCACGGGAACGGGAACTATGCGGGTTTTTCTTTGAAAACGCGGGCGAAGCTGCAGGCGGAAAGCTAGTTTGCAATAAGTTGCCAATTTTCAGTCAGCGCACTAGTTAGTTACTACATGAAGCATATTCAGAAGTATACTGTGTGACCAACTGTTAAAATAAACTTATAAGAACTATAAACAGTTATTTTAACTTTCTTAAAAATGTTCAACACTAGTTATGTTTACTATGGACTTGGTAGACGACGAGGTTTTAAATGTATGAAAAATGTAAATTTATTTTTCAATTATTTTATGATAAAGTTGAAAATGGCATAGGGATACGGGGCTTAAAAAGTTTTTAATACAATTACTGAATATAAAATTGACACGTTCGCGTTCGTTTTATCAGTATTAAAAAAAATACAGAAAATGTACAAGATAACATTATAGATATAATTGAACATTAAATTTAAGTAAAAAAATAGTTTGATATTAACAGTTTTATGTTTTAACCAATATATACGTTGTCTCTACTTTTTTACATCTCTATTTCTTCTAAATTATCTATCTATCATATAAACGTGTTTCACATATCATCAAACCAATTTTACTTTTATTTCCTAAATCGTGACTATTAACGCAACGCTTAAGCGGAAGCTGTCACCATCTGCTGCCAACAAACGAGTCCTCAAATCCCTTTGTAGCAAATCCAATTGGAATCCCATCGGGGTTCAATTACTAAATAATTGACAAAGTGCGCCTCATTAACGGACCAGCTGCCGCTTTACTCTTCACTTGATGATAATAATAAGGTTTTGATAAAGTGCAATTAACAAAAAATAAGAGTAGGTACAGAGATTTATTTTATCTAAAAATAGAGCAAGATTGTATTTATTTGCCTAACGTTATGAAAACAATTGTGTTGTGAATTATGTAGATGTAGATTACATGCATTGATTTACATGTAATATGTGACTTTTGTCAACTAAAAATTTAAAATATTATAATATTAAACATTCAATTCAGTGAAAGTTAGTAATACAAATACTTATACGAGTTTAAACAATGTACTTGTACAATGAAATGCGTATGAAATATTTTCTTATTTCAGGAGTTTTAGTGTATAAAAACATAAATGGAAACGATTCCTTATGTATCTATTGTCCAGAGCAATTCAGAATACGTGAGCTAAATGTTATCCGTATTAGGGCTTGTGAACGAAATACTTAACGGATGAGGTTGAGTACTAACTCAAACTCTGTTAGTACCCAATTTGAGGCGTGTCTTAGTAAATAATAATGTAGCAAATAGTGCCATTTAAGTTACTTTATCAGTATTAGTTTGATTAAACCTCTTTTTCATAAATAATATCGTCAGGCGAAAGACGCAGTTTCGAATTTCGCCTCGTGATTGTTTTTTTTTTCTATTCTTTAAAAAAATCTCAATAAAAATCATTCAAGAAGTTGTGAAGAAGGTTGAGCTAGTATTTTTGTTTTTAAATTTAGTTAAAACGAACATTTTAAAACTAATATTATGTATTTAACATTTACGATTTGCTATTTCCTTGTAAAAAATTAAAACAAATTTGGAATAAGTGTAAACGATGCCATGATGAATGGATTGAAGTATTTAACAGTGAGCAATTTTCAATTAAAATGGAAACAAGTACAAATAGCAAATAAAATCCCGTTCGAATTGAGTGCAGACGCGACTCGGTTGTCGTTGACAAGTTAATTAATGTCTGCTAATTAATTCATTTACTCATTCACTTCGTTCTGTAACATCGTGTTGTTTTGCTTTCATTTGTCAATTGCTTTCTTTGGTGCCTAGAAGTATAAGATATTAATATAGCATAATTTATCCAGTTCTGTATTATATAGTCAGAAGGAAGATGTACACGTGATAGTATACATCTGAAGTAATTAAAAAGTATTGAGAATTGAGATAAATAAAACTCAAGTTGAGGGGAATATTATAGGATTGCAAATGGTATGGAAGAGATAACGAAAGAACTCTATTTATTGATTAAATTAAAAACAACCCTAATAAAACCTTCTTTAAACGTAAGAAAGGGCAGTTTCTGTATTAGTTAGGTTTCTGTGTAAGTTGGGTTTATGTAAAAGTAACGATTATGTTATAGTTAGGTTTCTGTGTAAGTTAGGTTTATGTAAAAGTTACGTTTATTTCATAGTTGGGTTTCTGTAAAACAGAGGTTTCTGTTTAAGTTGTGTTTGTGTAAGAGTTCGGTTTCTGTAAAAGTTTGGTTTATGTAAATTTGGGTTGGGTTTTATGATTCTACATAAAATGTTCAACAGATAAATAAAAGAACGCCGAAAATTAAATTAGTAACACGTTATTTATTTATTTACTCTTCAATAAAACTATACAATTATACATAGAAAACTTATTGCTAATATACAGAACAAAAAAAAAAACAGTATAGTTTATTAGGCGGCCTTATCACTTAGAAGTGATCTCTCACGTTAGTTAGGACTGAGTTCAATTGTAATTGTTTTGATGTTAGTTGTTGCATGGAATTTCTCGCTATTATAATGAAATAATTTTAATTTAATGTGACATTTGGAATCGGGTAATAATTCAAAGGTTTCGTTACAAACGTACATTCTAAACATGCTTTTATAACTTGTATTATATTACGATACAATTTATTACATTAAAATGTTCAGCAAAATAATTGTTTGAGTATATTTTATGTGACAGTACAACACATATCTTCACAATTTTGACAATAAATACATTCAGATGTATCCTTATACCGACTGAAGTGTAAAGTAAGATATGTTTATAGTGCTTTAAGTAATAAATGTTCTCTACAAAATGTCCTAATTTCAGAGATAGAGCGCTGTGTCAGACATGTAGATAACCAAATAGATAAACAGGTTCTATTTTAAACTGTGCAATACGAAAAGCCAAAATAATTACTGTGAGTACTATTTTTTCAATGAATAAATGAACTAATGAACACTTTATTTGCACCAGTAATAAAATAATAACAAAAATACAAACAATAGATATACGTACAAAAAGGCGGCCTTATCGATACTACAGCGATCTCTTCCAGACAACCAATTCAATTAATTATGGTTGAAAAAATGATTATCATTGCTTTTTGGGCATGATTTAACAACACAGTAGAGTACACAAAATCAATTTTGGAGGATTTTAGTGCATTGTAAATTTTATTAAATAGCAAATCTAAATACTCTATGAAGTTTATTCATATTCTATTCGTATACCTGTTTAACATATCCACATCTAACCGCCATGCAGAAGCAAGTCGCGCTAGTACCGGCGGAGTCTGTGCTGGTCCACGTTTCCTCTGACCACAGAGATGAGATAGGACCTGCTTGCTTTGGTACTTTAGAGCTGTAAGATATAAGTAGTAAAAGTATGAGAAAACGTAACGTAAGCAATACCAGATTAAAATTTAAAATATAAAAACAAAGTGCGAAAATAAATAGCTTTTCTTTGTCCTTTAGAGTTTAGGGGAATACAGAATGTCATTTATAAGGAACATTTATGAATGTGAAAGGAGGGTGTAGATTAAGTACATTAAAAATTAGAATAAAATATTACCTAGAATTTTATGTAAGTACAACAAATTGAAAATATTATATTTTAAAAGCTATAATATAAAATGTAGATTACAGGTACGTTTCCATTAGTATGAAAACTACAGTAGCATCGAGCGTAATTCTGAAGTAGAACTATTTAGAATTATATAATATTTGCATTTGCATAAACATGTAGTTAGAGTGAAATTCCCGTGAAACTGTATATTATAAATAATGTTTACTTACTGTTGGCTTAGTTGCTTACAGTACCTAAGTTGCAAATATTATTTTGTTATGATAGTGTTTGTTACTTATTTATAGTTAGTTTCTAGATGGCTTTACCTTTTTTAATGAATCCTAGCATTTATGAAAAGCGTGGGAGCTTTTCCCGAAATTCAGATTATTATATGATATGAATTGCTCGTTTTAAAGTATTAAATGATTTCCCGTCCATTGATGTATTATTACTAGAGAGGGCACCACGAACAAAATCTGTGCGACAAGCGCGGCAGCGCGGGGCGGCTAGTGAGTGACACTTTGTAGATATTCTGCCTCTCATACTTATAAATTAAAACCAATCAATGTAACAAATAAATATTGTTTATCTTATTAAAAAAATATGAATAAACTTATCAATTAAAACCAATCAATGTAACAAAAAAAAATTGAGTTTGAGACGATTGACTCTAACTCGTGTTAAAAAAAGTGTAGTAGCGATGTCCTCTCTAGTACGTAGTACATGTAACTCAATGTTCCCGTCCCAAAAATAATGAATTTAAAAAATTTCGAAATGTAGAGAGAAATATTCGCCTCAATAATAAATTATTATGATACTTGTAATAGTTTTTCTTATGTACATATTATGTCATAACTGTGGAATGAATTTGATATGCGTTTGCAGCAAAAGCTTTATCGAACGAAATAATCCATATTATACTCAACCTATTTTTTCCAAACCGAAGCAGAAGCAAGCTGTAATAATATAAACTATCCTATTCGGAAACTAGCGGAATAGCGAAATCTAAAAATAAAATGTTCACCATTTCCCATTTTCCGAATCCTTTGTTCTAATCCCGTTTACTTCGTTACAGGCGATCGGCCAATCGCTTTTGACGGGAAGCGACTGGATGTTTTGTAAAACGACGTTTTCGTCAACATGTTTGTGTGTCGGCTTGAGGACTTTTAGTCGGAACTTGTGAGGATGGCTCGGCGCTAGATTGTCTATTGTTTTCACGGTTTTGCCCCCGCTGGAAAATATCATTTACATTAGATTAGAACGACCATTTACATTAGATTATTTATTAGAACGACCTTCTCCGCTAGTTTGGTTTTACGTTTTAATTTTAAGGATCTGTTTTTGGAATACCAGTAGAGTAAAGAGTAAATAAATACATTAAGAATGAGTGCTTAATATTTAATTCTCGTTTGGGTTTAATGTTTAAATAATGCTAATTGATAATATATTATGCTTTCTGTTGTAAGCAAAGCTTTTTTCCATGCAGCGTCAACATTAATAGAAAATAGCATAATTTCACATATATTTTCCATTTTTTTAATCCATACAATTAATAATCCCAAAAAAGGCAGGATTGTTATTAACTCTGATAATATAAACGCATGAAGTTACGTAATAAATGAAACATATATAAAAACAAAGCCAGTCGATGAAATCAAACTTGGAGCTTTACGTTCTCAGTTATATGAAAGGCGCGCCCCAAAAAATAGATTTATTCATACAATAAAACACGGCTGTACCGAAAGGGAGTACTCCCATAAATAACGCTGATAGAAGTCGTTCGAGAAACTTTTAAAGTAGCAATTTTTGAAAACATCTGATGACAATTTTTCCGACGAAATTGAACAAAGTTACGTCGCGGTTCTGTTGTTTGTGGTATCGACAACTTTGTGTAAAATGGAACGTATATCGAGGTACATGCGGGTTGGGAATTTGTTGAACCTAGATTCTAGCTTGTGTTTTACATTTTAATCCATATAGAGATGTTTATGTAGTACGTATATAATGTCGTAATAATAAACTATAGTCTTAATACATTACTTATATTATATACTGCTTATGATTGTATGCCAGGATAACTTACAATTTGGGGAAAGCACTTGCATAAACTTATTTAAATAAATGTTAATAATAATAAGTATCGTTAAGTAAACAAAACAAAAATAGTTTTGTTCCTAATTACAATAGAGTGATAATTAAAAAAATAAAGGAAAAAAATAAATTTATCTTGATAATATTGATAAAGAATGTGTATACAATGAGACAAGAAATTTTAGATTGATTTGGTGTTATCAGCGCTTTTTTAGAGTTATATTTTTTGCTAGACGATTGTTATCAATTGCATAAGGATTACTTGTTCATAAAAAAAGAAAAATAAAGCTATATGTATGTAATAATGTTAATTAACTTATCCCGTATATTTTTTAAAAATTATGAATTTCTTAACTTCTGAATATTACATACTAGTCGCTCGTCCCGGTCCCGCTCATAAAGACTAAATCATTTTTAACAATAATTTCACTAATGCAAACGGAGCAAAATCCGACAAACTACTAAACTTAATTACTACATAAATTCATAATGCTACATTGCTTGCTACAAAAATGAAGTTATACGTTCACGTAACAAACATCTTCAGAAAGATTTAGTGCATCACCTAGAACATTTCATAGTTTCCTCCGAATGTATTTCCTAGTTTACAAGAAAACAAGACGTGTTCTTGGTAAAGCAGTGGAGTTGAACAGAAATTAAATCCACATTATACTGAGAGGAGCCGTGTGAGCTGAAATTCGTGTTATTTCGTTGTAAGAATGTTAATGTGTTGGCTTTATGTACAATGACGAACATTCATTTTGTTTAGTAATGCCTTTGGATGGATCTATACGTACTATCACACAATACGACAAATGGATTTAGAATATACTTAATTAAATTTAGAATTTATGCTATTTTGAATCAGATTATTTATTAACAGCTTTATAAAAAATGTCTAAGTGTATGAGGTTAATAGAAGTCAATGTAGTCGTCGAACGTGTAAGGAAAGTTTATAGGGGCGTAAATAAACAAAATATTACTTATTAATTTGATCTTAAAAGTTTTCATAACTAGCTGACTGTACAAATGTTGTCCTGTCCTCAAACTCACAACACGAAGTTGCTTCATAAGATTTTTGTCAATCACAACAAATAAAACAATACTATGGATTAGCAAAGTGTTCACACGATGCCAGAACTAAGGAAAATATGCAATAATTTTCATATATTATACACATAGAGATAAATAAACAATGCAAAGATAAACGCATTACAGAACTAACATCCGCTCATTGCTCGATAATCTCATTATTGCGATAGCGAATCTGTAATTAACTTGTTAGCGCCAATAATAAAATGATTATAATTCAGTCTATTTGTTGATTTAATTAATTTTGGCTGGTGGGTAATTGTGTTTATAGATTAGCTACTGCAAACTTGGCGACTATCGAATTATCGACGTTATTAAAATACCACAAACTAATGGTAATTGTAATTTGATAATATTATCTTTATAATACTTGCTTTAATCAGTAGCTTTGTAAAGTTTTCCCGTGTAAAATACATAGCAATTCTTACCAAAATTAGTAATACCTTTCTATCGAGAAGCTTTTCTTGAATAAACATTTACAAATGTTATACATAGGTTACAACTTGTATTTGAATTTGGGCAAGATTCAGCATCGCCCACGGTTTGTATTTATAGCTATTATGCCGACTACTATATTTATACATGAAACTAGTACCTTTTAACCTATGCCTAGGTAGGTAGCTTAGCTTTATTTATATTTATTAAGACACCTATTTCAAAATAAATATTATCATATTTTGAAACAGGTTTCTTAAGGAGTACCATTCGCAAAAAAAAACAGACGAAATAACTACATATAAAATGACTGTATTGTCTCTGCAATAATCACGGATAAAGGAAGGGAAATGGAATATATAATTTTGAATACAAGTGCTATTCTCAGTACAGGCATAATAAGAGCTCGGAGTGGGCTCAGTTACACGGCAAACGACAAAATGGTTAAATGGAATTACGGTGTTCGTAACCTAATAACAATATTATTTGTGCGGTTATTATCCAGACGTAGTATATCTTCTTGCAAATATATTATGTAGGTTTGTTGAAGAGTGGGGCTATGTAAACATAATTTTAATAAATAACATTGAATTTCATACGATTGCTATACTAAAAAAAGAACGACATTAAAAGTTGTAAAGAGCTTTGGTTAGTATGTTTTATTGGAAAGTCCTGAAATCCATTTAATTTACACTCTAAGAATTGATTATATAAAGTATTATACATAATAGTAACACATTACATTGTGTGTTACATAATCACATCAAACATAATAAATGAAAATATTATATAACGATTGTTCTAATTTGCGGTTTCTGGATTTTTAAGGACTACCGATATAAAACTTATATCTTAGAATTTTCGTATAAAAATGTGAAATTTCATAACATTAACATCGGTGACGCGGATTCATCAGATTTTCCTCAACCAATAAGCTCAACGCGGCTAAAGAAGCATTCTTTAATAATAAACTTATCTATGAATTTATTTCTATGTCGCTTTAAAATTCGCAGCCTTAAGCTTTCGAGATTAATCATTTTTACGGTTTTTATGTAATGAAAACAAATTCTTCCCGAGATAATCTCCGCAAATTTATCATCTACCAAAATTGATGTGTACAAATTACTTTGAAACCGAGGTATAAATAAGAAATATTGACATTGAATAATATTTTATTCTCGTGTTGTTTTGGAGTACTTAATTATTCTGTTCGAGGTACGAAATAATGTTTTTCCAGTGATTGTAATATTATCTGAGGAGAAATCAATCTTCTTCCTTTCAATCTCCAGGTAAATATTTTATTTGATGAGATTTGAAGTATTAAAATGAACATTAAAATCAATAAAAAAAGATATGAGTAATATAACAAATCACTATTATAGTTAAAAATAAATAACTTTTAAATGTCGCAGGGATACCAACTCTAGACAACAAATTTCAAAGTAATTATATTATGTAAAATTAATAATTTTTATGTAAAATGATCGCCAATAGGCAAGTCCACACGAACAAGCAGTTTCGCGAAGCAATTCCTATTTCTTAGTCATCACGCGTGAACGGCTGAACCGATTTCGATAGTAATTTCCTTGTAGTGTTCAATATCGTCAGGAAAAGTATCTTATGAAAGAAAATCTTAATAAATGTGTCGATAATTAAACTTTAGAAAATTGAAGACAGGAAAATGTCTATCGGGTCAGCTAGTAACGAATATATTATGTACCTGTAAACCGTGACCCATGCTGGCACCTTCTCTCTCCTCTGCACGGTATACACCAGCTGTTCCTGTATGAAGCCGAAGGGTTCTGGAGACCAGCTCAGAGTGACACTACACTTGGTACGATCTTTCACTTCTGGTGGTGATGGTGACCAATTTTGGATAGCTTGGGTTAGTAATTGTAGAGCCATTTAGGGTTTGATTTTATTTTTGTTCGTATTTGTAGAGATATAAAAGCTTTATTAGTAACTGTAGAGTCATTGATTGTTCAATTTCATGAATTTTTATTTTATTTTAAGAAAGTATTAAAGCTATTGTTACATAAGTATGTGTAACTTGTGATGATAAAGCTGATCGGTGTGAATATCTCTTTTACACACATTGAGTTAATATTTACGACGTGGCGTTAGTATAATATAAAGCTATGGTATGATAATTTATGTTATTGAAGAAATATAAAAAACGTTCATACATTTATGTACACGATGAAAAATTTGTAATCAGAGTATAATATGTATTGTTGTAGACCAAAAACATATTTTCCATGAGTGATGGAGTTTTCTCTCTGTGTGAAACCTTACTAGAGTTTAATATCGTTTCCTTTAATTTATTGCTGGAAAAAAGAGAAATACTTTTACATTAATGCATATTGTAAGCTATTTGAACAATTTTAAAGCTTTTCCAAATAGTTACTTTTTATAGAATTTCAAGTGAAAGGATTTTCCAGAACAAAATGGAAAATTTAATTCATTACTTCTCCGAACTGTTTGTTACATTCCCTCTCTTTTTTTCAAATACGAAGAATCAAGCTTAACTTTATTTTACACTGTTATAAAGTTCAAGGAATTCACTGTATTTACACTTTCTGAACGAATCTTTCAACCAACAACGTCACGTAGTTGATTCGACTAAAGCAATGCATTAGTTGTTTAGTTTGGTCGATAGCAGTTGCTTGGTTTTTCTTGTTTTTAACTTCAAGTTTCTAGAAACATTACTTTTGTAAAATTTACAATATTTAAGAGACATTGCGTGTGATCTTAATGGTTTAAATGATGGAAGAATTACTTTTTAGGATATATCAAATTTATATTACCGTAACGCCATCTGTCACAAACTAAGCAAAAGTAACTTAGGAAAATTAACAATTAAGTGTAGACGACAATTAATTATTATATGATGATTCGTTTCATATCACATATATCGAAAAACACAAGCTAGAAGAAATCATATTTTTTATTAAATGTATTTGTAATATTAGTTTATTTTTCACATACAGAACAGAGTGGAAAGTTTATCTAAATCTGTTTAGCCATTACAAATAAAGTAAACTATATCCAAATAAATATAACATCCATAATAACCCACTACATATATTCAAATTCAAATTGCTTTATTTGCAGAATGTAGAATTACAAAGATGTTTGTAGGTACAGATAATATAGATCCTTAACATTTACCACCGATTCGGAAAGCAGTATCTATGGAGAAGAACCGGCAAGAAACTCCATAGGTCCATCATATAGGTCAATATTTGACTCATCCAGGTGTTGGTAGATCTCAGTATCTTATAATCCTTGAAAATTATAATAAAATCTGTAACATAAACTAAAGAATGTCATATAGGTAATACATGGGGTCCTTGTAACCAATACCAATTTGGCAAGAATTGAGACCAAATGTCTTACCAGTATGACATAAAAGAAAACATTCATATTTTTCACAAGTTTTAGATTTATCTTACAAAATAACTATTGGGGTTGCAGAAATAATATCTATTATAATTAGATATACAAAGATATACTGCAATATACTAATGGTTCCACTAGAAATGTAAGATTACTGACCACGTGTTTGCCGTCGCACAGCCACCGTCAACTTCGAAATGAGAATACTTCAAATCACTGTCACTTATAAAACCAAAAACCGTTGATTATAGCGGATGACATACCACTACATCGATTTGAGGTATTATTCCCGCATATACGCAAAAGATGGCGTTGAAATATTTTTTTATTGTCTATGTAATATATATATGACCGCAGGCCCCAGGAGGTTAAACATTCTGCTCGTAGTTGAGCGTGCAAATATATTAAAAACTAACATTATCTATAGGAATAAGAATAAAACGCACTAAACAGTATTAAAAACTTTATTTCCCTTTCAGCTTATATTATTTAAAATATGCAAAAAGTTATTTACGCTTGTCGGAAGCTAGAAGTGCACACTACACAGTATTAGATATATTCCAGAGACGCCAAGTAACACCTGCATTAAATTTATGGCCTCATGAACTAAGCAATATGTTAACTTCATTTTAACTTCATTTGTGAACTAATATAAGTTATGTCTTACCGCACTCGCTTATTTACATACATAATTAAATACATGCTCTTGTTAGTATTGTAAATGAGAATGTTTGGATGGATGTTACAATGTAATGCATGAATGGATCTGGATGAAGTTTTGAATAGTAGAAAGATTTTTATTGTGTGGCTGAAGTTGTACTTACAAATATGTATATTAAAAAGTGAAGTATTTGTTTGCTTCGACGAAGAAATCGACTAAATCAGTACATATTGAAAATTATTACAATAATGCTGTAAGCTTTATACTTAATTCCTGAGTGGTTCAATTCAGGAGAAGGTTGGGCGGGCGGCTTGTAGATTAAAATAAATGTGAAAATAATATTATTTAAACGAATATTTTCTATAAATTGCATTAAGTATATTATAACTCTTGAACCGATAAACGAGACATTTTATATAATGTTAACACATACAACATTCGATAAAGCCTTTGGTCAGAAAAAAAAATAATGGGAGTGAAATAGGACATGAAAATTTACAAGGGGAAGATAATTATATCGCTACATAAAGGTAAAGAAGAGGAGCCGCGGTCATAGACATAGTTCCCTAAATTGTGTTATGATCAAATCAAAAAAAGGTCAAATTGTATTGTAACCGCTCTAGGTATCTCTACAAATAAGTCTCATAAATAAATAGAAATCACAAATAAATATGTATCTATTAAAAATAAATATGTAAACGTGTTTCAAAATTATCATTAATTCATACATAGTATTATAATAATGAGAGATAAAATTTTGTTATTAAATCCGATTTTAATTTGAAGTACAGTTTAAAAATATAGAGCTCTATATTACTTATAATCACGATGTGTTGATTGATGAGTACATTGATTATTTTTATTTATTCATATTTAAACTGTTTTTAGTCTACCAAAAGCATTTTAAATTTTGTCAAAATATCGTAAATATAAAAAATCAGCTCGATGTTTTAGAATAGACTCCATTGACATAAAAGAGGACGAGAAAGTTTTAACGAGTGTGTACTTGTACCACAGCACAGCATGCAACTATTAGCCATGTTTGCAGTACAACTTACACAAAAACTCAATTACTCTACATCTAGTTTATTCTTCTTCAAAAAAAATAAAATAATAATAATTGTATAATAAATCCAATAGAATCTCCTTTCGTTTATTTAAACGGTCAGTTAAAATAAAGAAATACTGCAAGTTTAGGATAGACATAAAAATTATGCGCACCTGAACTCTACATAGCAATTTATGGAAAGGTAGAGCCTTTTTCTCAGGCGCAGATGTTACATTTCATAACAACATTTTCCAGCTAATTACAGATAATCATGTAAAAATAAAATTTAAATTTGGAACGCCGCTCGAATTGAAATTTAACAGATAAAAAATACTAAAACATCGAATCGGTGAACGGAACGTAACGCAGCATGGCGCGGCTATCGATCGACGCAGTCAGTAGGCGCCCGGCCTCCGTACGGGTAACACGTTACACTGTGTTCTGCATCGCGAACGATATAACCTAACCGCAACACTTACTCTCACATCCTCCTCCTGCCCTGGTAAGTGCTAGGATATAACACTCGACACACCACACGCTCACAGTACCAACACGACGTCAAATCTATACTTATAATAAATCTGTAGAGAGGCCAATTCTGTACATGAAATATATTTAAAAAAAAACTATGAAGGGGTGATAAGGGATCGCTACTGATGCCAAAAATGCAATCAGTAAAATTTTTGTCTGTCTGTCTGTCTGTCTGTCTGTCTGTCTGTCTGTATATTCGTTATAGAAACAAAAACTACACGACGGATTTTAACCAAATTTGGCACAATTATTCTTCATACTCCTGGGCAGGTTATAGTAAAAGAATCATGTAAATCGGTGTAGAAACACCAAAGTTATACATGAAATACGCTATAAGTCATCGCGCGTGAATACAGAATCATGCCATAAGGATTATTTTTGTGTATCAGTTGCCGCGTTCGACGCGCTTCGCGGCGGGAGCTATAAAAACCCGTTTCGCGTTGTCACGGCATCACGTGTGAACGGCTGAATCGATTTCGATAATTCTTTTCTATTATATTCATTGAAGTACGAGGATGGTTCTTATGTAGAGAAAACGTAAATATGTACCACGGGCGAAGCCGGGGCGGACCGCTAGTACACAATAAAATTCAAAACAAATATGAGTCATAAGTGCTGATTTGCACTGGCATTGACAGGTATCAAATAAAATTTACGCTCTATCTTTTGTTTTCATTTTACATTACGTCTGTGATCCTGGTGAACTAAATATTGAAATGATATAACATAAAGCGCATTTCTTCCTATTTATATTGCTTATCAATTTATTATCGCTAAGATGTACAACGATAACAGTGTATGTTGCGTTTACTTGAGAATGTAACTGTAATTGAATTAGTTGAAAAGGAGAGCAATAGAGCGCATAATATAATGAAAGTACGCTCGTCGCGATTGTGTGGAAATTAAAAACACTAATTAAATTGAGCCCTGTGTGACGTAATACTATCCCATGGAGAATTAATTTTAATTACAAAGTTTATTACGTCATTATAAAGGACATGTCTGGAATTCTAATATTCCAAAGCACTTCTGTTTATGTCTAAATTAATGATATTTTTCTGTAAATTTTTGTTAATTGTTGGCTAAAAGAGCAGGAAAATGCTACAAAATTATGTAAATAGAACGAGTAATGGAATATAAAGTAAAAGGAAAGACAAGAGGATTCATCGCTGAATTTTTTGCGCCTTCCAATGAAATAGTAGCAACCTCCCGCGGCTGTGGTTTCGACGATAGTTTTTATTACAGCCTTAGTATAAACTTTTTTATTACGTTATATAATATAGATGATGACAGGATGAAAAATAGGTCAAATATAACCTACATTAGGTTTTTCCACGTGGCTTCAGTTTAGGTACCTAATAATTTGTCATTAAGAATTCGATAATATTTTTCAATCGAATAATTATAAGCTTTAACTTTTATTACTTCTTAATTCATATTAGTTACATGAATTAATGTTATTTAACCAAAGCAACAAAAAATAATGAAATTTAATTATTATTCATTTTTATGAATGTAGAGACTCTACTGTATTTCATAGAGATGGGTCTTTAAATTAATAAAAGCATTCATAGAGTCTAAATTAAACCGGTCGTTTACAGGCATAATTGATGTAATTGTGATTGAAGCTAGATCGCAATTGATATTTAATTGACATACATTATAATACCACTTCTCAAATACAAGTAAAGGAATCTGGGATTGTTATTAACATTTGTTACATATTATGTAGTCATATGGTGGTTTTCCAAAAGAGGGTAACCTTACCAGGGTATCAATAAGAAGTGAAACTGCGGTACCCAAGATACCTTAAGGTACATTTTAAAGCTTTAGCCTTTCTGCTCAACATCAAAAACCCCTAATAACTCTACATAAGAACAAATATCATATTTGCTCTACTTATAGTCAAATTCAACACTGAAACATTTATACAACTAGACATCCAGACACCAGTTCGGACAACAGTTTCTACAGAGAAGAGCCAGCATGAAACTCTACAGTCTGATAAAGTCTACAAGAGCTAATATACTGCTAGTTGACAAGATTGGTCAAATGAATTAATAACTATGTACATATATTGATAGTCTACAACAAAAGTTGCGCCTCCTGACGAAGATACTCAACCTTTTTAAGGATACAGTACTTTATTCTTTAATTCATAATACACATGGTTCAATATACTCTAGTAGAGATATAATCCCGTTAGTAATCCAATCAATTGGAAACATTTTCTATAAAGTATAGAGATTTATTTTCAGATATCTGATACTTTATGTTGGAAATGCAACTAGCTTTCCCGTTTTTCACATAATTTTAATAACTCAGACATATATTTTGTAGAGATTGAAACAACGCAAAATTGTTTATATCAAATTGAAATTTTAATGATACCTTCACAATTCGTCATATTCTACGCATAAGTCACGTTTATAGCATGAACGATATAAAAACTTTCTAAAAGAAAATATCACTAATTTATCAATGCTGTTACCAAACAATGTAGAGGACGAATAAGACTGTAATTTGTACACAAATAAATAATTACCAACCATTCGTCGTCTGAAATATCAAGGGCTACAAATATTTACTATATGCCTTAGTCTAAAGGCTATCTATGTCTGTTTGACGGTCGATCGCAAACAAATTATTTTCTTTAAGAGCACTTAAGCAGATTGGAAACAATGAAGGCGATTAATTTTTATTAAATACCAGCAAAATTTCGTTTTATGCGTTTAATTTGAAGTATAGGTACCTAATACCTTATATCATTAGGAAAGAAATTACGTGACTCATTATTATTCTTCGAGAAGTTTACACGCGTTTCGGATGTTCTCTTAACGAACTTTTGAAACAATTGTTCCTTTTGTAAAAGATAATATGTATTTAACGAAGGTTTTAAATGAGTTTCTATCATCGTTAAGTAAAAAAACTGAGAATTTTTTGCCTTTTATAAATTCTCACATATACAATTAACTTTTTGCTTCAAATAGGTACTTAATTATGTATAATTTAAGAGATGATTCATTGTTGTTATTAAAAGATAATTAATTATTTATATTCGAAACGACGCACTCGACTCTTATAATATTGTAATGCTTAAAACCCGCGTAAATTCGAACATTTCAGCTCGCGGCAATCGACAATAATTTTTTTTAAAGTAGTTATCATCGCTTAGTAAGAGTATTGTGAAAACAGAAGAGTATGTGTGTTATTGTATGTTTGTTACTCTACTCTGAAGTACCTAATACCATCAATCCTAACCTAATTCATTTTAAATTATCTCAATGTGTATTTTGCTCTTCATAGCCAAGTAAACATTCATACTCAACAATTTTTGTGAATTACGACGCTTGAAATATAAGAACTTCATGAAAAATTATTGTCATTTGTCAGTTTTGTAGATCCCTATCATTAATTATTCGCTCAGCAACGTCCAAGTTTATCTCAATTCTCTCAGTTTTTGTCAAAAATTCATGGACAAAACCAAACTTTGGGCGACACTCGGAATTGACAGAATTCAGCTTGTGTATAGAAAATTTCGTCGCATTGTATTTTGTATAATTTTACTGATTTTACGCTGCATTGTCACTAGTTCGCTGTTTTTGGTAAAATAAGGCTTGATTTTCTTGTTTTTGATTCAAAGTTTGAGCAGGTTTATATTGTGATTTGAATATTTGTCAGTTGATGTTTATGCTAAAATTTAATATAAGTACGTACGTATTTTAATGTCAACGTTAAATTCACATTAATTTCTTTATGACTCCACCGCTTATTATTCTGAAGCTCTACTCTAGATGAATTACCTGCATAACATTGTGCCGTATATTTGCATGTTAAATTTCATTTTCATTAATGTTATCTATTTGGAAATATATAACATGTAATATACCTAATACTACTATTACTATTGCGTTTCTTTGCTATTATTTTTGTTATATCTAAAATAGGTACGTAGAAGTAAAGAAGCAATATAAAAAATTAAACTTATTAAAAAAGCTTGAGAATTTCATTGCGATTTTAATACTAAGCTAAGAGTGGTAAGACAGTATAATTATATATTACTTACATATTCAATTTACAATTTCAGTCATCAACGAAGTAAAGGGATAAAGTGCCATTGACGTAAAGAAATCAAACAAATTTGTCCAAGTTACAAATGTTCTCGTCCCTAAGTTGGCAAGTTCTGACCAATTGCCAAGTTACTAAATGTTGCTCAAGTAAAGAGCGGGATTAAGTAGATCAGGCGGAATCGTAACTAAGTAGTCACTTGCTTTGTAGTTAACATCATAATTAAGTGTACTTAGTTTATAGCGTACAGTGGACAAACATTTTCTTGGTATTTGTTTTGTAATATAACCTATTTGAAATGAAGGTGTTTTACAATTTTAAAATATATAAAAATCGATTGATTTAAAACAGGGTTTATTTGTAAAATAGTTTAATTTGTGAGAAGAATCATGGATTTTTTTTAATTACTAAATATATTATATATCATATAATAATATTTGTGTTTATTAGCACGAGTAAACATTAACTATGAAAAGTTTTAGATGTGGATACGTACAAAAAAACGTATTATACAATCTTTTTCCCGATCTTTATAAATGCAAGTAGATTGAAATTGAAGGGTTGTACGCATACATAAAAATTTTCAAAGGGATGAACTAACGAGCTCAAAGATGCCCTTTAGGGAAAAGAGATGGCCCTTTGACATATGAAACAGGAAACAAATGGTTATAATAATTGAACAGGAATAATAGAGGTCACATTGGGTTCACCGTAAAATGTTTCATCTAAAAAGATCAATTCTATAAATAATAGGCATAATATGACCGAATATCACAATTAACATGATAAGCACATGTCTAATCATCTATACTTTTTAACTTCTCAAAATATAGAAATTTCTTTTTGTTTTTTTTTTTCATTCAGTTCTATTGTAATTACGAATAATCTATCCATCCTGCATTTCGCACTCATAATCAGAAAGCTAGATAAGGGCTTAGTGTAATCTATTTAAGGTCAAAACACATTAATTATATCGCTACCCCGTCATTAATCAATGACGTGACAGTTTTAATTATACTGCTCCTATCATGACATGACACTCTTGTCATATGTGACTTTACTAATGATACTTATAGGCTGGTTTTACATGATCACGCTGACAGTCAGCGCAGACAGCCGAATTGTATAAAACTCTATGAAGTGATTTAGAATAACGAGCTAGCATCAGTGGTTGCGTAGAGGTCTATACGTTTCGGCTGTGAGTACCGACGGTCAGCGTTCGGTCAGCATGACATTAGAAGCCATAGGTGTTATAAATTAGCATCGCTCAGTTGTTGAAATTCAACCTTATGTGTATTACAATAGACCTGTATTTGACTGTTTAAATAAACCATACAATATAATATTATCGTGATGAGACAAACATTTGACAAATGTGTATTATAATAAGGAAACAACGATGTAATAACAGGATACATGGAGAAAATGCTGTAATATAATTACTGTCTACGAAGATACACATGCATATTATTTCTTAATGAATGCGGAAAAAAAGAACATTCTAGATTTTATTTGTATGAATATAAATGATCATCTATTTTTATTCTGAAATGAATGAAAAAATAATATTTTACCTTTTTAATATCCAGTGACTATTAGATCTATTATAATTCAAGCAACTGGTGCAGAAATAAATAAAAGAGAGAAATAGTAGAGCAAAGCCATTGTAGCAACACATTTATTTGACGTCCAACCTTTGACCCGGATGAAAAACTAGGCAAGATTCTTTATAATGGGAAACTAAAATAAAAGTATTTTCCTTCCTGTATCAACTAATATAAAAGCTTCTAAAGCCCAGCTGGCTTGTTGGATCGACTTTTTGTAAAATGCCTCAGGATTATTCAATTAATAGCATCTAAGCAAAATGGATCCTAAACAAATAGAATTAGGTGATGTTTTGGCTTGAGGTGTTTCGCAATATAACTCATATTCTGTGTTGCCGACCGCAGTTATTTCAATCAACAGAGTGAGGACGAATTCCAAAAAGACATTATATGAGGTGTATTTTAATTAAAGTGCCTTTGTGTTTATAATTGTACATTTTGTTATGTTCTATTTAAATAACACGAAAAGTTTGACGGAAAATGCAATGTTATATTACATTAGTATAATATTATGTTATTATTTTCAAATAAGTTGGTGTTATTATAGATAGTGTCAGGCTAAAACTAAACGCAAAAGGATTAGTGAATGAAGGGACGGATATATTATGTAATATCTTTTTACCCATTGAAGCAAAAAGGGCTGACGAAGAAAATCCACATAGCTATTCTATTCATATACCTATAGATACATAAATAGACTTTTATACATTGTTATCGTTTAGAAGGAACCGTTCAAAACAAAAATTTATAAAACGTTTTGATGAAGATTGATGGGTGTGAGAGTAAAAAATATTTATGACAGTGGCAAATTAATTTGTTCCTTGATTGATGAATTTATTATCGACTCTTAAAATTAATACTGTAACAAGACCGATTCTGTAGATTGAATTTATTTTGTAAAATTATTTGCAGCGCCTAAGATGGTTAAATAATATAGAATATAGATTCTACTAAAAGAAAAGCTTATTTTTTTATTTGTATGTAATTGAATTTTACGAACAGATGGAAAGACGCAGTCCGACGTATGATATCGTAATTTGAATGGAAAGAACCATAATATAATACTAAGTATATGTTGTGTAATCTATTATTATATTTCCATAAATACTTAAGCATTAAAATAAATGCTTATTATAAGAAATTCTATTATAATCTGCTCCAAATAATCGAAAATACCTTTCGAGATATTTCTGGATCAATTTATCACGCAGAAAACCTTCATGCGTGTGATTAACAAAATCTGCGTAGTAGGTACATAATATTATATAGTAAGTTCCTTTGAATGGACGATGAAAGTCCTACAGTGAAAGAGTTTTTCCTTCCTATAAAATTTTCGTATCACAATGTTAATTACCATCCTCCGAAACGGCTGGACCGATTCTCATGAAATTTTGTGAGCATTATGAGTCTGAGAATCGGCCCAGATCAGTTTTTAAGTTTTTATGAGATATTAAGTGATAAAAGTAAGGTAGACCAACGTTTGTTTAATAATATGTTAAGATTATTAGTGTCAATAGCAAAATATAGCTGCGGTTGGATTCTAGCACTATTGTTTATATTACAGTTGGAGCTCTACGTTGCTTGTGTTATTCTTTAATTAAAGCCAACTATTGTAGTTGGGAACCAAGAGTCAAGGTCATCAAATACTTGTTCTTCATCATTGTTCTAATAAATATATGACTATACGATTATAAAATTTAGAGATTCATATAATGTAGTAACTAATGTTGTAGGTACTATTTATAATATAATTTATATTATGTATTTAATTACAGGCTCTACATGGATTTCCGTCTACCCCCTTTTTACTTAGATCGGGTTTATTTATTTTAAAAAACCTGCATTTGCTTCTGCAGATTTTGCTCGGCATATTTTTATTCGTTCAGTCTATTCCACTATTCCAAGTAAATTAAAAAAGTAAATCCAGAGTAGGTATCTGTTTTTAATTCCACTTTTCTCGTACTCAATATGAAGTTGCAAATTATTAGTTTCAAATCCCAATGAATATAACCACTGCCGACTCGATATCAGCCCTTCGGCAAGCCAACACGCCTCTACAAACAGGCGCCATATTGTATTAGCGTATAATATGAAAAGATTAACCTTTGATCTTTGTATTGGAGCCGACATTGTTCCTGCTAAGGACGTATTGTAGGAAACGATGTTCATATTCATTTGTAATGTTTTTGTAAGATATGAACTTATTTATATTGGGATGATGATAGTTTTTATTGTTCTATGGATGTTTCAGTAGATTAATTAAACTGTATTTATTATATGTCAATACATGCGGCCTACCTATGTTATTCGGTAAAAATTTGTTGTATATGTTGTATGTTTTTATAATGTTTATAAGTGTTTTTAAAATCAATCGAATAGTAGTCGAGTTGCAACGCTAAAAATAAATAAAATGATCATCCCTCTTTATAATATTATAGTCATGCTCTCAAAGGAATAAATCAATACTCTATTTTTTTTTGTAAAAAACGACGCTTCTGCAGATAATACCGTAAAAGTTTTAAGGTTGTTGGATTTGTAGTTGGGAAAGTCGTAAGGCTTACCGTAAGCTTTCGATCTTTATCATATTGACCTAATAAGTTATCGAAAGGTAACTAATTCTGTTTGTTTGTGCTATATTTATGTGTAAAGGTTTGTTCTGGAGGCAATAAGTTCTTAGGTTAAGGCTATAAGCTATACAGGGTGTCCCACCGTCGCGTCGGTATACTAAGCTCAAAGGAGGTTATAGTTTTGCATACGCTGAGTACGTAACAAATACTTATAAAATTCCAGACGTAGCTGCTAGTAGCTAGTAATATATATTTTAATGTGGTTAATATTTAGACTATACATAAATCCTAATTTTTTACATAAATATAGAGTCTAAATATTAATGATTTTAAAATTTAAATTACTATGCCCTGCGGTTTCCCCGCATTGCTCCACTCCTCTTGGTCTTAGCGTGATGATATAATACAGCCTATAGCATTCCTCGTTTAATGGGATATCTAACAGTGAAAAATATTTTCAAATCGGAACCGTGGTTCCTGAGATTAGCGCGATCGAGCAAAAAAACAAACTCCTCAGCTTTCTTATATTATTAGAGCTTTATTGGCCGTAAATAAACATTTTTAAATGAGAATTTGAAAATGTTTATTTGCTGTTATTGTTGAGTATCAATAACACAAACCGTGTAGGCAATAATTAAAAGAAAAGCCATAAATATAATAAATATTCCCATAAAAGAGACGTAACGTTCCAATTTACGCTTTCACGGCGATCTAATACCAAAATGAAAACTGATAAAGAATTCATTCACAACCGTTACTAAAAAATAATATTCACTTATAATACCACAAGAGCTTCAAAATTATCGGGTATTTTCCGATAGGTTCGTTGCAAACAAATGAAGGAGTCAAGTTTTTAGTCAAGGTTAAAAAATCACGAGCGCGAAGCGCGAGTGATTTTTCCTGAAAAACTTGACGACTTTATTTGTTTGCAGGGAACCTTGAGGGAAATGCCAGATAATTTTGAAGCTCGTGTGGTATTCGGGGGATTATTTTTCCGTCCCAAATGTCGGCCAATAATTTCACAATTGAATTCAACCTGTCAGTTTGACGTCAACGACCAGAGAAAATTTTCAAAAAATTATCAGTATAATACCATGTAGGTTGTACCACGTGACGTCGAATGGTGCAATTCTATTGGTCGATATTTGGGTCGGAAAAATAATCACTTCAATTCCCGAGTCCACAGTGTTCACGTTTTGACACATTTATCTCGCAGATGTCAGACACCACTGACACTTATCTAGCAGATCTTTCATTGAGTGTCTGACAGCGAAGTGGAACTATTGAGACTGTTGGAAATGTATTACGAATGTTATGTGCGGTGAGATTGGCAAATCTATTGTTGTGTGTTAATACTAGAGTTTAGTATTTGTTTTAAGTAATTTCGTGTAATATGAGAAATAAAATAGTTTTTAAACCAATTGAATGCAATGCAATTTCCAATTTCCAATAATTGATCAGTCAATCGCTCAGTAACGAAAGAGTTTTATCTATATTGATTGTGATTAAAAATTAAATTCCTTACAAGTGTACAATGTAGAGTACAAGAGATACATTACATATATTATTATATTAGGTTAAAATTCGTAGACTTAAGAGAAGTATGCTACTTTATACCAAGTATTTAATCTATAGCAACAAACAATGTGAGTAATTCCAAAGATTCACTCTTTCATAACAAGTGACATGTCATAGATTAAATCGCAGGCGCGTCAAGTGGTTTGAAGTTCGCCCTCTGTGAGGGTGAACGCCGAAATTTGTAGAAGTTCTATTATCTGCCGTGACAAATATCACACTTGGCCGATTGTTAGGAACAATCCGGTTGTGCTCGTGTAGGCTGATTAATTGGCCACATTACCGCGTATTACGAAACTTTTCAGTAATGAGGCGGGATTTTGAATCCCTGCGTATGACGTCAAATGGAGTGGTCAAGGAGTTTGTTGTTAGGAGATTTATAGCTGGATTAAAACTATATTTATTTCTACTAATTATTGTATTGTATTACTATATTACAACATATTATGTTGAAAATACGTTCTCTAGTGTACGAGTACTACATAAACAAGCGCTACGATTAGGAATGTTTGAAATGCAATAAAAAGTTGGTTAAATTCTACTCTTCAGAACTAGATCAAATTTTTCTTTTCAAAAAATATTTTTAACAAGAAAATCCGTGAGGTTCGCAGCTTCAAATACCATCTCGTGATCGAATTTTTTCTACAAAAACGATAATTTTTTTCACCAACGATGCCTCCATTGGCGTAAAAAGTTCTGCGTCGTTTCGTCTAATTGCGTGATTTCTGTCTAACGACGGTGGCACTGCCATACAGAGTTCGTAATTCCGCCTTTTTCGCTTTTTATAAAACGACACTTAACCTCTTTAAATTACCGCGTCTATGGAATTATGATTTGGAGTTTCCGCGGCATTTTTCTGTTGAAACAGTTGCGCTATTTTGTTGGATGTTTCACTGAGTTAAGTGCAGGTTTTTGAAGTTTTTGAAGGTTGTATCTAGCTAAATTGTTTGGAAGTTTGAATAATTATCACTGACAAAACAATCAAAATTATGATAGATTGTTCGTAAATGTATTAGTTTACACACACATCATAGCATTTCTAAAGAAAGTAAGCAGAGCTTAGGTTAAACGTATTTCTTTTTATAATTGTTACATGTGCGTTGTATGATTTACAGTACAGTTTCATGACTTATTTACGGAACTGACATGAATGGAATAATACTTTTGTACCACTTTTGTAATCATAAAAACTTATCACATTTTTATATCTACGGGTGAACCCGCGTGCACAGCTAGTTATTCAATAAACTACGTATATATATCAAGTATCTAGATTGGTAATACGAGAATAAAGGCAGCCATAAAGTCGATTCCAATCGAATTCAATACAGCGCTTCAAATTTATTTCCTCTAAAGTTTTAACGTTAGAATTTTATTAGAATGGTTTCCATTAGATATCACGTCACTAAACGAGCTGGAAATAATACAATTGAACTCAAGTTATAGATTTAGATTTAAGAATCGCCTAGAATGTTCTAGCAATAGGAACTTATTTCTTATAAAGCACTTTAAGTATCTTTAATTCCAATAATACTTAATATAAAATGTATTATAATTTATAAGCAAAAAACTAGGCCCGTTTATGACGTTGGGAAAACCCTATTTTTCTAATGACAATATGACGTTCAACAATATTATTTGCATCTTTGCATGCGATTTTGAATTCACTTACGTATCCATATTTATCCTGAATAGAAAAATTTCACTCCTTCAACAAGCATTCTTTAACAAATTAATATACTTTTCCTCATAAGTATAAATAACAAAACATCTTAATTAGCTTATCTTTTCACAATATTGTTTCAAAGATTAATAACGGTGTTGAGAATGATCAAAGTGTTATATTTATAAAGAGGAACGTGTAAAGCGGTAAATAACCTACTTAATAACTTAACTATGTAACTTGGAACAAGACAATCATTATAAACGGTTTTATGTGGCTTCCATGAAACCTTACGCAGTAACGAATATCTTCCAATAGTTGAGTTCGAGTTTTTATGAGTAATTTGTGATACTTTATAGTATTCTTGTTTGTTTTATTTGTTTATTTGTTCTTGTAAATTAAGATTAGATTTAGTAGATCGTAAGAGAGACTTGGAGAGGGAATGGATTCGATTTTTTTACTATTTTATGCAGGGAAAGGTTAGGTTTAGCCTTATAAATCTATCTAGCTTTATTTTAATTTTTATACTATAATATTTTAATTAATTACCGTTTTCATTAACTTACCTTATGTATACAATGTCATGTTAATGTAGAGACCTTTAATAACTAACCCCAGAGGGAACTGAAAACAATATTGTACATATTATATTATTATTCCAACTTAAAATAGGTATTTATAAAATACAGAATATTTTATGAAATTTGACAATCCTTTTGATAACTGGGTATCATTTTTGTGTGTATTTTTATTATTTTGACCACGTGAAAATAGGAATTATTTTACTCCTTTGCTTTCTAACAGAGACATAAACTTCGCAACATAAACAATATGCCTAATGTTTTCGTTTAGGTAGTAACAAACATAATTTCTTACCACAACACCTTGTAAAGTCAGCATTTAAAGCCCTAAAACATCAAAGTAAGCGCAACTGCCAATTACATTAACTACAAAGTACACGAAACTCCTGACTATTGACAATGCTGACCGTCCGCAGTCCACACCCCTGTAACGATTGGAACCGTGCTCGGAATTTAAACAAGGCATTGTAGTTGAAGCGATATCGAAGCAAATACCTATGCTCGAAACGCAAAAAAATGGATGGAATATTCCAAGTTTTGAAACGGAAAATTATGTTGAGGATAGTTCGTTTTTGTTTGTTGTTAGGGGAGATATTTTTTGATATAACATTAACAATATCATCTTATATAGTATTATATTATCTGTCATATCTTAGGTATAGCTATACCTGATTTTGAATGGTTGTTCAAATATTATATTGATTAAGTAATCATTCCTAACCGTGAGTAGGTAGGTATGCAATCAGTACGTAATTACGTATGCCTAAATTAAGCGGTTATAGTATGGAATGTACATAATAAATAATCAATAATTAATAGGGAAATTGTTTGCAATACTAAATTAAGATTAATAAATAAATATTTGATTTGATTGATTTGATTAACATTTTTGCGGAAATATACAACTCTACTTTCCGCATTCCGAAATTAAGTTGTACAAAATTGTCAAAATGAAATCATCAATCGTATAAAAATAGGAAATTCCAGAAATGAATCCCAAATGAATTTAAAGTGTGGTGTCGGAACTCGGTTAGAGGTCTTAATGAGGTCAGATTTAATATAGGCCACTTTATCTTAGACACGCTGTGCCGTCTCTCGCCTCGATTTTATCTTAATGATGAAACTTTATAATTTTGAGCAATTTTTCATTTATATCTCCTAGGCGTATCTAGATTTCTGTAATCATTTGTCGGTTGGACGCTCCAAGAACTATTTATGAGATAAAATAAAATGCACTGTTAATGACTAACCTAATTTTAGATGCAGTAACCATTTATAAAATAACTTGGATTTTCAAATAGATCTCATTTTATCTAATGGCAGGTAATAGTATACAGGGTGTCCCACTATTGGTATACTAAGCGCGAAGGGACTTGTAGTATTGCATACATTGATCACGTAAAAAATACTTAACAAACAAAATTACATCAAAAAATTTTTGCTAAATTTTTCCTGAAAATTCATGTTTTCTTCTCTAGCTTTGCGCAGCCAGCATATACCGCTTTTCTAATGTGAGCATTTTGTCTATGAAAACATAATCTTAAACGATAGCTCACGTGCGGGTGGCAAAGTTGTGCGGGTTGCTTGTTATGGGTGTCACATAGAGTTTTAAGAATTCATCTGTTTGAAAAAAAAACTGCGTCTGGAATTTTATAAGTATTTTTTACGTACTCAGCGTATGCAAAACTATAAACTCCTTTGAGCTTATTATACCAACAGTGGGACAACCTGTATATTATAATATATAGATTTAAATTTCAAAATCGAAATCGATATAATGCAAATGAGTAATTAAACAAGCATGCAAATCACAATCTAAAGTTTATTCTTCATGTAGAAGTGATACAGGTTTTTCATCAGCTTTACAAGAAACTTTCACAAAATTCATCTAAGCTGCAAAATAATTTCCATATTCTTATAGGAGCGTTTACAAACACGCTTTAAGAAGGCTAGTTGAACAAATGAATCTTTGTGGTTAAATCCCAAAGTTGTAGTTGTTCAGGCTAGTGATGAATTATTTTAAAGCTTTATAGTTCGTGGAAGGAAGTTATGTTCAGTGTGCGGTGTTAGATAGCCAATAAAAGGATGTTGAAATAAAATGTACAGTATAAAATGGAAACTAAACCTGCACAGAAAATCTTTATACTTAGACACGATAATCATCTTTAGAAAGTAGTATTAAATCTCTTTGTATAAAAATGAATCCTATTTTCCTTGGCCACGGCATTACGCGTGAACGGCTGGACCGATTTCGATAGTTCTTTTTTTATAATATTCCTAGGTTCTTAAGGAGAGGAAATATAAACACGTAGCACGGGGAAGCTGGGGTGGACCGCCACAATAAGTGAACATTAATTATAACGTAAAGTAACACGTAAATATATAGGCCATCAAGAAATAACGATAAAAATATAAAGTAGATCTAAGCTTTGATAGAAAATAATTAAGGCCACGTTCCATTATAAAAAGTACAATTAATTGAATTGAGACAATGGTCCCTCGAGGCGGCGTAATCCGCGTATATTTAAATATTGAGCTTTTAGCATTAAGCTGTGGACTAATAATTCGAAATGACAACACTTTTACGCGAATTCTCTCGACTTTATTTGAAGAGAATTTGTTGAATTCAATTAGGCTGTCGCTATTTTAACGTTCATTATATAAAATTCACTGGAGCAAATGTTCATTGATTATGATAGTTGAACATTTCATCTTATCGTATGTTTAGCTTTAAGTATCTCATAACACATAACATTTCACATTCATTTGTTTACTCATACATCGTAAATAGAAACGAAATTTATTCAGTAAAACAAACATAACAAGTAAATAGGATAAATGTATGTTGTGTTTTTCAATATGCTAAATAAATGCTTTTCACAGCACATAACAATAACTAGCTTACCACCCGCGGCTTCGCACGCGTTTTCAAAGAAAAACCCGCATAGTTCCTGTTCCCGTGGGATTTCCAGGATAAAACCTATCCTATGTGCTATTCCAAGTTACCCTCTATATGTGTGCTAAATTTCATTGTAATCGGTTCTGTAGTATTTGCGTGAAAGATTAACAAACATACATACATACACAATACACATACATCCATCCTCACATACTTTCGCATTTATAATATTAGTAGGTAGGATTTTATTGGATTTATTGTCTTTGCTTTGAATAATTATTAATATTAATAAGTGTATTTTTGTTTCAGAGAGCGGTTGTATCTTCAGATATTATATAAGGTAAGCTTTAATGTGACGTTAACTCAGCTTTAGAGGATCAGCTTTACAATATTTTAGTATAAGAATATAAGTTACGTGTTTATAATATAAAGCTATTGTATTGAACCGGCTAAGTTGTACTTATAATAATATATTTTCGGTAATATATAAACATAATAAAATTACATAATTTGCTCTACAACCTAAGTAGAGACATCCGACTCGACTTTGTGCTATTTTTCTGGTTCGCACGGAATTTAGTGTGAATTTTCTTTCAAAGTGAGTAAAATCGGTTCTGTTTTATCTTTTCATTAATACAGAGCAAGTTTGTGGATGTCGAGTACGTAAATAAGCTTTTCTTTATCGTGATGGTACACAATGAAAGACTAATTAAGAATAATTATTAAAAATTAAAACAAAAAAAGGACGCTTTGTTAAGTAACATTTATATCATATAATTTATTTTGCGAATGCGTATATTTAATCGATAATATTTAAAAATGTATTTAGAATTTGTTGTATAATAAAAACTCTATATTTTCTTGTACTGACATAATATTAATATTATGCTCTCGTAACAAAATAGTTTCAATTTTCATTTCAATAATACGATTTGCTGTGTATACCATCTCATTGTAACTACGAACGTAATTTATATGTAGTAATAGATCTATTGATGTTTCACATTTACAAAGCGTTTAATTGCAACTATAAATTGCGTTTGATAATAAATCGGCATGCAGTACGATGTAATCTTTATTTATCGCATGTACAATGCAGATATGTACCTAGACTAAATTAAATAGGTTATTTTATCTGTGCTAATAAATAAACTTGAAGAATGTAAGTATATTTTTTACTTTATATATAGGAAGTATATACGATTTAAATTATTGTCCGTCTAAAGGTTTTGTCTATTATTATGAATACGTTATAAAAAATAATTGAATTGAGAACTACGTCCTCTTTTAAATCATATACGTAATAAGTTCATGTAAATATCCTTCAAAAGTAAACACAATCTGTACGGTCTTCGTACGTACATACATCACGTTGCGCGCTGTCAGCATTTTACGCGGACACGCGACGTTTTAGTACATATTTCATTAGTTCGCGTTCGATCACCACAGCAATCGTGCGTACTCATGACCATCACCATTAACCATATAGAATTAAGGCAATAAAGGCTTTATTGTACTTGATTCTTTTATTTACTCTGTACGGGCCCTACAACCCCGTACACAATCCTTTTCATATCAAATAAAAAAGAAAATAAATTATGCAGATTAAAAATCTCGTAATGTATTTGCTGACGGTACCAGATAACGTCTGACAGCGTCTACAATTCCAAAGGCATACATTTATCCATGTATATGGGTATAAATTTGTATACCGTACAATGTTTCGAAGCGCACATTTCTGACTTAGGCCACTCTAGTTCCAAGGTACAGTCAGCAAACAAGATAAGATCGCTTGACGTTTACAAATGGCTGGCTGAACCTTCAATCGCTCGAGCGCTTCTCTACAGCGATAACATTATGTAAAGCGCTTTATTTGAAACGCTGTTTTAATTATTACATTGTTGCCACAAAGGACAAGGAAGGCTGTGTGGGTCAATAAACCTCTGTATATTTTGTTCAGTTATGAAAAGGACCTTGAGAGTTCATTTTTGTGTGTTTGAATAATATACATAGTTTTACTTATTCTACTTTATGTCATGATTTTGGGTGTTTTATGTACAAACTCAAACTTTATTAATTTACTGAATTATTATAAAAAAATGCAAAATGGTTTTATGAACTTTCTATATCATTCATTCATTCCAAATTGCTGTATCATCATCATCATCATCATTCCAGCCTTTCAGGACGTCCACTGCAGGACATAGGCCTCCCCCAAAGATTTCCAAAACGACCGATCACCAGCGGCCTGACTCCAGCGGCTCCCCGCCACTTTGATCAGGTCATCTGTCCACCTCGTTGGAGGTCGTCCCACACTGCGACGTCCTGTACGTGGTCGCCATTCCAGAACCTTTTTGCCCCAACGGCCATCGGTTCTGCGGGCTATATGCCCAGCCCAGCGCCACTTCAACTTGCTAATCCGGTGGGCTATGTCGGTGACTTTAGTTCTTTTGCGGATCTCCTCATTTCTGATTCGATCACGCAAAGAAACCCCGAGCATAGCCCGTTCCATAGCTCGTTGAGCGACGCGAAGCTTGTGCACCATGCCCGCGGTTAGGGACCACGTCTCAGATCCATAAGTCAACACCGGTAACACACACTGCTCGAAGACTTTCGTCTTCAGGCACTGAGGGATTTTGGACGAAAAGATGTTGCGTAGTTTCCCGAACGCTGCCCAGCCGAGTCGGATTCGACGATTGACCTCTTTCCCGAAATTGGACTTACCTAATTGGACGGTTTGTCCCAGGTAAACGTATTCGTCAACAACTTCGAGAATAGAGTTTCCAACTGAAACCGGAGTGGGCACAACATGGACATTTGACATGATTTTCGTCTTGTCCATGTTCATGCTAAGGCCCACTTGTTGTGAAACTCTGTAGAGGCCACCGAGCATTGTATTGAGGTCTTCCAGGGATTCTGCCATGACTACGATATCGTCGGCAAATCGAAGGTGAGTGATGTACTCGCCATTAACATTGATGCCAAGTCCTTGCCAGTCCAGGAGCTTGAAGACATCTTCCAAAGCAGCGGTAAACAGTTTCGGAGAAATTACATCTCCTTGTCGGACCCCACGCTGCAGAGGAATTGCCTTTGTGCAATGCTCCTGAACCCGGACTGACATAGTGGCGTTTTCATACAAACTTCTCAACACTTCGATATACCGATAGTCAATGCGGCAACGCTGAAGAGACCTCAATACGGCCCAAGTCTCGATCGAATCAAAGGCTTTTTCATAGTCCACAAACGCCAAGCATAATGGCAGATTATACTCCTCCGTCTTCTGTATAATCTGCCGCAGCGTATGTATGTGGTCTATGGTGCTAAAGCCTCTTCGGAAACCGGCTTGTTCGGGAGGCTGGAAGTCATCAAGCCTGCGTTCGAGACGATTCGTGATGACTCTCGAGAACAGCTTATAAACATGGCTCAGCAGTGATATTGGCCTGTAGTTCTTCAACAGGGTTTTGTCTCCCTTTTTGAAGAAGAGGACAACCATACTGCTGCTCCATGCTTTTGGCGCAGTGCCCTCGAGTAAGGTGGAAGTGAATAACCTCTGTAGCACTCTGAGGATTGGTTTGCCACCCGCTCTCAGTAGCTCAGAGGTGATTCCATCCTCACCCGGCGCCTTGTTGTTCTTAAGCTGTTTGAGAGCCATCCTAATCTCGTACAGGCTGATGTCCGGGATATCTTCGGTATAATGTCGGGTTAGTCGGGCTCTAGGATCTTTCGCCGGACTCGCAACAGGCTTAGCAATGGAGGTGTAAAGGTGTCCATAAAACTTCTCGACCTCTCCTAGTAGCTCCGGTTGAGACGACACAATTTTGCCACTATCCGTCTTTAGCTTAGTCAGCCGGCTTTGCCCAATGGATCCATCTCTTGCGAACACTTTTGAGCCTTTATTTCGCTGTATCGCTTCTTCAATGTTTTTCGTATTGAAGGAGCGGATATCGTGTCGCAAGGACTTTGTAATTCGTCTATTGAGCTGCCTATATGACTTCGCTTCATCGGAAGTATTCAGTAGCAAAGAGCGTCGCTCTGCCAGGAGCTTGAGGGTATGGTCGGAAAGTTTTTGTTTTCGATTCTTACGGGGAATCTTGCAGTGACGCAACCCTACCGTACGAATCGTTTCGATAAGCCTGTTGTTCAGATCGTCCACAGATACGTCATCGCCTAGGCAAGCGAAGCGGTTTTGGAGCTCGAGTTGAAAGCTTTCGGGGTTCTGAATCTGGGTGCGGAACGGTCGAAGAGTTGACTTAATCAAGCGAGACCTTTCGAGTTTCACATCTATATTCAATGTGCCTCTTACCATACGGTGATCACTGCCGGTTTTTACCCTGTTGATCACAGAAACATCATTGAATATATGTCTCTTTGTTGTCATGATAAAGTCAATCTCATTCCTCGTTTTACCGTCGGGGCTTATCCAGGTCCACTTCCTATGCGGAGATTTCTGGAAAAAGGAATTCATCATAAAGAGTCCTTCTTTCTCCAGAAACTCAGCGAGCCTCTGACCCCTCGGGTTGCGCTGCCCAAATCCAAATTGCCCCACTCTCAACTCATCATCGCCTCTTTTGCCCAGTTTCGCGTTGAAATCCCCCATCACAACATTGAAATGTGTTTTCGAGGTGTGTATGGCTCTACTGATGTCCTCATACATTACCTCCACATCTTCATCTGAATGTGCCGAGGTCGGAGCATAGACCTGAATCACCTTTAAAGAATATCTATCAGATATTTTGAGGATCAGGTACGCTACCCTGCTCGACACACTTTCGATGGCTATGATGTTGTTAATGAGGGGTCTGCGAACGATAAACCCTATTCCACCTTGGGACTGTTGGTCGCCCTCCCGGTAGAAGAATAAATTACCGGATGTCAACGTTATCGTGTCCTCCCCCTGTCTTCGGACTTCTGATAACCCTATGACATCCCAGCGTAATTTACTCAATTCTTCTTCCAGCTCGACAATCTTTTCGTCCGTCCTCAATGTGCGTGCATTGTATGTTACCAGGGCCAGGGGTCGTCGGGAGTGGTAGCCGGATCGCTTCCGGTGATTCTTAGCACCCCCCGCCCCGCCGTTACCATGGCCGCTACCGTAGCCAGGAATAGCGGAGCTGCCGGGTACTAGGGGCCTGGTTGTTGTTGTACTATTCATGTTTTTCTTTAGTCTTATCTATTTGGGGGGAAAAAATGCCGATACTCGCCACGCTTGGCAGGCGGGTTGGCGAGCGCAGTTGATGGTGGCGGAGATCACGCATAACGCTGCTGCCCGTTTGCATGTAGTTAACCCTCAGTCGCCTTTTACGACTCCCACGGGTAGAGATGGGGTGCTGCTATTCTAGGCCGGCACCACACGGCTCCATAGCGGCACGGCTGTATAGAACCTGTCAATTTTGCCCTAATTTCACAAAAATAAATTATTTAATATAAATATCAAAACTTCGATACCTTATCGTGTAATAAGAATAATAATTCTGTTCACTAAATTAGGACGGACTCTCTGAATATTGTTCAAACTTCAAAGAGAAGTCTTTTATGTTCGAAGTAGGCTGGAAATAGCATTATACTTTATTTGGCTGAAGAAAGGTGAAAGGTTTATAGCCTTTATGGCTAGAGTACCTAGTCTAAATTATTAATTAATTAGGAAGTTAATTAAGTGACATGAAATTTGTGCATGAAAACAAGGAATGATTTATTTTTACCTCAAGAGTATTTTAGAATATTATTAGCACTCTTGTTTTGAAGAAGAAAGATTTTATGTTTTGTTTATTTGCTGCAATTTAACTAACTACTCCGTGAAAAAGTATTTTATAGAAGAACTTACTTATGTCCAATTAGTCTCTTGTTTTATTCCCAGTCATTTCGGGAGCGATTAATAATAAAATAATATCTTTGGAACAGATAAAGATATCATATCTCTAATGCGGCAGTCACTTTTTGTCACATCAGCTTTTCTATTATGTTACGAATATTTTCTTTTTTGTAATTTTTATCTGTACCTATAATGTTTTTTTCAGAGTTCCCTCCAATTTGTCGCTTCGCTTTGTTGAAAATAATCTGCGAATGACATCAGCATCTGATAACTTTGTTTTGTACAACGTTTTTAATTCGTCTTGTTTAAGAAATATAAAAGTTTTGCAGTGTGAAATGTTGAGAGACATTTTGGAAAAGAGAATTTGAAAAGATAAATTTTCGGGTGTTTTACTGTGCAGTTTGACCTTTTTAAATCCAAGAAAAGTCTCTTTAAATAGTGAGGTATCACTACATAGTATAAAACAAAGTCGCTTTCTCTGTCCCTATGTCCCTTTGTATGCTTAAATCTTTAAAACTACGCAACGGATTTTGATGCGTGTTTTTGTAATAGATGGAGTGATTCAAGAGGAAGGTTTTAGTATATAATTTATTCGGTTTTAGATAAAGCGGGAGAAGCCGCGGGCGGTAAGCTAGTATGACTATAAATACCGTACTTACTATAAATTTATCATCTGTAAAGTATTTATCGTATGTAATCAATTATGTAAATATTTTCGATAAGAGCTATTAAATATTGTTTCATTGGAAAATCTGTAATTATATTGTCCTCTTATACTAGTATCATTAATGAGAAATGAAAAATGGTTGATTTTGGTATAACACTCCCATCTTATTAAGTATAAGTACTATAAAAATATACAAAAAAAAAACATTAACTTTATTTATTAAAATAATTATCTACAATTATTTATATTTTGTTTAACTATAATAAATTTATTAATACCCTGACTCTACGTGAATTCATTCTAATTCATTCTTTCTTTTTTATTTAGCACGTGTTTCCATTTCTATTGCCACAAAAAGTTTCATGTCTAAATCTCGGCGTTTGTGTATCGTATAATCGTGGAGAGACAATGCAGAGGCGCGGAAACGGGTCAAGGTTCCTCGGAAATGGAAACTTTGGAATAATTCCGCGCAATTATATTTCCGCGTTTCCGCCTCTGTTGGTAAACATGGAAAAAGGGTTTAGGCAGTGAATTTGCGGTAATTAGACTTCTTAATGTTGGAAAAGCTTTTAACTAAATAATAAACGTTGTAGGGATAATTAAATAGATGGTTATGATAAGAATGTACTGTTGAAATTAATTGGACGTTTTGGTAGGAAAGTTAGGATGTATGGAGAACTAAGGGATCCTGAGTTTGATTCTCGGTCAAGGCAAAATAAAAGATTGACAAAAATGCTAAAAATGTACTAATATAAAGGCTCTTTATAAATGCATAACTTTATATAGTTTAGTTATTGAGTTATAGTTATTGAGTTGCCCTGTACAAAGTATAAAATATAGTAATATAAAATACTAGCGGTCCGCCCCGGCTTCGCCCGTGGTACATGTTTACGTTTTCTCTACATAAGAACCATCCTCGTACTTCAAGGAATATAATAAAAAAAGAATTATCGAAATCGGTTCAGCCGTTCTCGAGTTATGCGCTTACCAACACATTTTGCGATTCATTTTTATATATAAGATTGCGTAAAATTGCAATTCATTAAAGTACAAAAAATGAATGTTGTAAGCTTACTTTTATAATTCATTGAGGGTTGAATTTTGAAAACAATGGTTTTTAAAACTTTGGTTTTTAACGTTAAAAAAATGAATATTTTAATGGTTTTAATTTAACTAAATATTCAAACAGAAGAAAAATACGGGTTGTCTGTGAATAATGAAAGAATCGTGAATATTATTCTTTTTCATTTCGATGGAGATCGTACAATAACGTTTTATATAATTATTGTAAGTCTTATTTCGACAAAGAAATATTTTTATTTTTTATTTCCATTTTCATCGTAAATATTTATTTATTAATTTTTATAGCGAATGAGCTCAATAACACGATTATATTATAATATTCATGTTATTTTTTTATTAAAAAATAATCGTAATGCATACCTATTCCTATTAATGTAATATGTATAAAGTAAATGTACTACGGCAATTTTTATCTTATACATAAGAAGTTGACATTAAAACAGTAAAATGCAATAGAAATAAACATCATGATTTAGCAGTTCCATCAACGTAATTCTAGGCAATGAACGAATACATTGCTCCACCATTGAGGCTTAACATTGCGTCGTTATTACTACACAAGCTAATGGAAAGCAACCATTAAGTTTCCGTTGTAGTCCCTTGAGTAGTTTTTTACGTATAAACATTGTTAAAGGCTACTAGGAACTAGGAAGTTTACTTAAGAATCAGAGAGTTTACTTCAAGTCACTATCTTATAAGTCGACAGTTTTTTTATACTTTGAGACTCTACATCATATAAGAGCCGATGTTTCTTTATAGATTTTAGCGTTAAATTATGGTGTTGTTATAAAAATTTCTTTTCTTTTTACACTGTACTAAACACACTTTATTTCATACTTCGAATTTATTTATATCCATAGAAATTTATTTTCATATCGATAGGTGCATATTTAGAGGGTATTAAGTTAGTAGTGAATATTTAGTGTTTCTCGTGGAATTTCCCAATTCCGAGTTTGGAATAATTCCGGGATTATGGCAATAAGCTCTCACAGAGCACACGGACTTAGCGTAAGTCAGGAAATGTGTGCTATTAATAATTATGTGCGCTTCTAGCTTCAAAATTCTATGAGGGAATTAGAATTTAGATGCATTATATTGGTGGTCATAATATATGAACTTTATTAGAAAAAATGTTCATGTAAAAATGTATTGCATTGTAAACTGACACGAAAATAAGAAGGAAATACTCTTAAGTAAATTGTTACTAATAGTAAAATTGTGAAAAAATATATTTAGCAAAAAAAAAATCTCACCATTATACTTAATGAAAAATATTGAATGAACTGAATTAATAACTATATCTATAGAGAGCTATCTCAGAATTTAATTCCCTCAAAGCCTCAACTAGATTTATGCTATAATTTTCTTTCACAAAGTAACAGATGTGCTGAACGCATAGCAGAATACAGGGGTAATTCGTAACCATTCCTGTCCAGTAATATTGGTCTGGAATAGCCCCAAGTTTGAGCTAAGATACACAAGCCGCTTACACAAATGGCTTGAACCAGTAATTTAACAGAAGCATGTGTTTACAGAGAGACCGAAATTTCTCTCTAGCCTTGCTTGTGTCAGTGGCGTGCCTAGGGTGTAAGGACTGGGCAAGCCCAAATTTGTCGAAATGTTTGCTGGGTACCTTTTTGTCAAATTATACTGTGTAGTGTGTACCTATGTTCGTTATAAAACTTATAAAAAAATGTGAACATACCGAATCAAATCTTTTAAATCTTCTTTCCTTCTTTCCTCTTCTACAAGTCTCGCTCGAAGATTTTTTCAAAGCACACCGTAAGCATAAAACTACTAGGCAGAACTTGATACACATGCCAGTTTTTTCATACTTTCAGCGGCTTTGAACAAAGCCTTTTTTGTGTTTTTGAACTGGTGATTAATTACGATATCAAAATAGGTACTAGAAGTAGAGTGTAGACCCGCGCGCGCCCGCAAACAGTTGAGTAAATTGTGAAAGGTTTAAACTTTAACATTAAAATCTATAAATTATTTAAAACTGTATGACATTATATTATTAACTAGCTGTGTCCCGCGGTTTCACTCGCAGTGATCCGCTGCTGTTGGTTTTAGTGTGAAATCAAAATCAAATCGGACCAGTATTTCCTGAGATTAGTGCATTCAAAGCATTCAAACAAACAATATCTTCAGGCCCCGCTGAGTAAAACATGCACACAACGCAAACCATCACAATTTACAACACAATCTGCTGTCGCGACACTCATTTTATCACAAAATTCGAAAAACTTTCTAAATTACACCGTTATTATCACCCGCTCAAACAAACACTAATAAGAAAAATTAAATTCATAGTTCATACACTCACTCGTTTCTCTCACTTACTCGTATTTCGCTTTCGTTCGCGCATCGTATGACGTATCTTGACTATTTTCATAGTACCTACTGCAACGAGAAGCCGGGCATTTTTCGCCATAGATATTGCTATAGAATTTTATAGATAGGTATGTAGCTACTTGGATGAAATTTCATATGTTAGAAGAGAGGCGCGCAAAGCCCGGTAAAAGCCCACGCGTGCGAGCGAGATGCTACATGCCACTTAAGAATGACAAGAAAGAATAATGTCAACATAAAAATTACGACCTTATGTAGATAGCAAGAAGGATGAAATTAAAACGTTTGACTCGAATTTTACATTATTTTATTCGCGTACGCTAGACTTCGCTAGGCGTAGGTAAGTTTTCGTTGAATTTCGGAGCAAAGGTTAAATTACTCATTGCGCGCGAATATTCAAAAGTGAATTTGGATATTTTAGCTCGACTCGTAGCGAATTCTAAGGCAAGCCGGGCTTTTCGGCTTGTATGAACGTACCGCCACTGGCTTGTGTGTACTCTATGGTATTATATTGTCTGTGCTTGTGTGCTCCGGTGTATTGGTTATAGCACGTTGTAGTGTTCGTGTAAATGTGTTTTATAAGTATGGAAAAACTGATTATAAAAATTTAATAAGAGAATATATCACATAGGTGAATAAAAAATAGCTTTAATGTGGTAATAGAAAAGCTGAAATGTTGAGCACAATTATTACGATCTTAAAGACGTAGTCTGAATGTTTTATATCTGTGGTTTGTGTAGATTATAGTTGTATATTAGTGATTTTATTTTCTGTGCTATTTATAAATAAAATAAAAATCGTGTAGAGATATTGAACGTCTATTTCGTTCTATCGTATAGTCTACATTTTCAGTTTTAAAAAGAAGGCCTGCCAAAACTCGAAGGCGTTACATTACTTAAAAAGATAACCTAATTCTAATCTTCTGTATACACATAAATAAGAAAAAGGGTATATCTAAATTCCTAACCATTTTCAAAGTAAAAACTTGACCCATTTCTGTCGCTCTGACGTGTGGGCGTGCCGGCAATTAAACGCTCCGGACTTTGATAAAAAAACCATTTGATACGTCTCGGCAGTCTCGGGTACACTGAGCCAATTTCGGAGATCATTTTTCTTGCTCATCTCTTATATTGAGTCGCTTCTGAGTCTGTGGAATAACTGGAGATATATTTTTGGTTGATGTTTTGATAACTGGGATAAGATATGAGACTGGGAATATACTACTTACTGTACTAATATGGCGACCTTATCGCTTATCAGCGATCTCTACCAGGCTGTAAAAGATAAAGTAAAAGGAAAAATAAATGTTACTTTTTTGCTACGAATTGAATTTTATTTACTGTTACTAGCTTTCCACCCGCGGCTTCGCTTGCGTGCACTTTATAGCGTGACCGCCACACATAATTATTTACATCCCTTATATATCACTAGCATCAGTTTCTTTATTTATACTTTATTTTCTTAATAAAATTTGCATTATGCCCTTCTGAAAGTGTCTGTGATTGTTCTATTTTTTGTTCATTTATTTAATCACGAAAGTGTTAAGGAACTTTCGCATTTATAATTTAGATTATAAAACTTGATATAAGTCCGAATAAGGCTGTATCAAATTGCTAGGTACGAGGTTTTTTGTTTACATTCATTTTCATTAGTTTTGATAAACATATCGATTTATTTCCCATCTGTAATTTCCCATTACACATTTATACACTTTTTAAAGTCCAAATGTAAGTAAAATTGTAAAATCCCGTACGTGAAATTGAAATAAATCAATGGTATTGATGACGTAATGTGCTCAGACCAAGGCTCAGACTAATTGCTTGTCACTCATTGGTCGATATCAGTGATTGCTTTGTGCTCGGATGGCTGCGTCCATTTGTTATGTTTGTATAAACTGTTGGGATATTTTGGATTAATCTATACTAATATTATAAAACTGAAGAGTTTGTTTGTTTGTTTATTTGAACCCGCTATTCTCAGGAACTACTGGTCCAATTAGAAAAATTATTTCGGTGTTAAATAGCCCATTCATCGAGGAAGGCTATAGGCTATATAATATTATCACGCTTGTTCACATACGTATATTATTTTTACTACCTATTGGTGTACCTTTTAATTGGCGTAGCTTAGTATTTATTCATCTCAAAAATTGTATAACTAGCTGTAAGGTACCTTATCATAAATAAATAAATAAATAATAAATAAATAAATAAGACCAACAGGAGCAGAGCCACGCGAATGAAACCGCGGAGCGCAGCTAGTTTATTTATATGGTGATGACTTAAATAATACCTTATGGTTCAATTATTATAAGAAAGATTAGATAGTGAATAGGCAGTTAAAAGATAGTATATGGAGAGGTGTTGGAAGATTTGTTAATAAACATTACCTGCAAAGAAAGTTAGTCATCTGCCCCCATATCAACTATGTCCTGGGATTCGTATTTTTAACAAATAAAATAAGTATTAAATTTTTTATCATCATTTACAGATAATATTATTAAAGCTTATGTTTGCTGGCACACAAACAAGAGAACCCAAATTTAATATAGTAAGTGATTCCGAAATGGTTCAGCAAGTAGACACTCCTTCGATTATATTTTCTAATCAATTAGGCGGCTTAAATCTTATCAATCGTAAGTAAGTAAATAAACCCGCTAAAAGCCACTCCATTGTTGAAAATTATTATAGAGTTTTATTCGACGTTTATTAGATTAAAATTAAGAATATTACACACTCAAAATGGATAAGTAAAACTCGTAAATTATGCCTTTCTAATTCATAAGATAATTTTAGTTTTATGTTATTATGTTTGTTTAAAAAAATACCTACTTAGACGGTATAATAATAAAATATAAAACATAATGAAAAACTAGGACCTCAACTAGGTTTCTATCAAAGCACTATTCGCTATATCAAATAATTACCAAAGGTGACTAACACAACATTAACAGGTTTCTATAGTTCAAAGATTTGTACTTATTTTCAATTGAAAAACTCGAATATTATTCAACTACATAGGTACCGTAATATCTACCTACGTTCGTATGGAAGTAATCTTTTGATTAACAGCTTTACAATCTATTAAATATACCACCATACATAGTAGCCTAAATTCAAATATTCCAATAACCGAATATGTGTACAAGGTTGTCCTTCAAGCAATTATAGGTTAATCAAAGATTCCGCCGACCACTGTCAGCTCTAATACCCAATTAGAGATCCCTGAAGACTTGCCGAATTAACATGTTGAATATGCCAAAATAGCAATAATTTCATGCGAATATTATATTGAAAGTCTTAAATGTCTTATACAAATATAGTTAACCGATTAACATAGTAGCTTACAGCGGTATAACGAAATTTGTCTTAAAAGAAAATGCTAATGAGTCGTAATAAGATTCACAGGAAGACAATTTCAACAATATAGCCGTAGTCGTCATGTTATAACGCATTGTGGAAACAGAGTTTAACATTTTATATCTAACATTTTTCAAAAACACTTAATACATACGAGAGAAGTCTAAACTTTTACTTTTAAAAATAACAGTAATTATGACCAGTTTTTCTACCCAATACATATATTTAACAATCGTATAGTTCGCTATTCTAATCAACAGACATATTTTAATAATGTACTTACCTTGAGTTAGTTAATCTATATTTTTGTGTTTAAAATATGTAAATAAACAAAGTTTATAATATACGTACGTTTGGATTTCACTGTCCAAAATGATGCACATTCAAAAATAGGACAATTACAACGAAAAGGACCTCCCGGGCGTGCCGTGTGCTCCTAATTGTATGACATTCTGTCTGTATGTAAATGTATTCACACAAAGGTTTATTCTCTTTGTGAACCTTTGCTAGCGATGCGGCCGAAATTTCCGCCAGGTAATATATGAATTCTTTTAGAAAGGGGTTTTGTATGAAATAGAATTAGGAAGGCTGAATCTTAAAACGGTTTTAGCGAAGGATGATATTATATAATAATGATTCCATATGTTTTTATTTATATAGTAAATAGTAATATTATTAAGCTTTTAATAATGTTAAAGAAATTATAAATAAACTGAATAAATGAAAGGAATTGTTTTATTTGCGGTATGATAACAATACAAAATGAAACAATGGTAGATTCCCTTTAAACATTTGCGTTCTTACAATGATAATTTAAATGTAGCTCAAAAGTTGAACAGATTATGCATATTTTATTTTGTATCAAAGATAGGTACTATGATTTTACTTTTTCAGGTAGAGTCAAAATGCTTTACATCAATTTATGTTAAAAATTTCCTCTACAACATAATATAGTATGTTTGATCCGTATGTAGTTATGTTTATATAAGTATATTCTGTGAAAAGCATCGTTCAAAGAATGTAGAATCATTGACATAGAAACAATTGTAGTGTTGTTTATAACGAGATGCGTTTGTCGAACAAATTGACGGAAGCACAAAAGGCTTTGTATGCACTTATGTTGCAATTTATAGAGGGTTTCGAATTTCGATATGAATAAAAATTAATAGATGTATTTCACATAAACAAACATAACTTGTGCTGTAGAAGTATGAAATTACGATTTTAACATAATAAATATTGCAGTACTAGCTGTGCCCCGCGGTTTTACCCGCAGTGCTTCGCTCCTGTTGGTCTTAGCTTGATGATATAAAGCCTTCAGCGATAAATGGGCTATCTAACACCGAAATATTTTTTTTAAATCGGACCAGCAGTTCCTGAGATTAGCGCGTTCAAACAAACGAACTCTTCAGCTTTATAATATTAGTATAGATATAGACAATAGCCAACACGAAAATAGGACTATTGTCGATTTTAGTGCTGTTAGAAAGTTATACACATTTCGGATATTCATTTTTATTCATTTTGATTTTGATGATTCGAATCCCATTTCACAATTATCGAGTAAAATATAATCGGAATCGAGTATTGATGAAGCACTCAACTCGATATCTCGATTGTAAACAAGGGATTGTCTGAATTAATTATGAATTGGAATTATCGACGAGTTCGGTTATTATTGAATGTTCAAAACAATATTTCGTATTTATGTATGTATGTTGGAGATTAATTTGATTTGTGGAGAGATATTTAGTGTTTGGTTTGGTTTATTGAATTCTTTTGTAAACATACCTACTTTAATTCATACATAGATTTTTTTAATACACTCAAAAAATCTATACTAATATTATAAAGCTGTAGAGTTTGTTTGTTTGAACGCGCTAATCTCGAGAACTACTGGTCCGATTTGAAATTTTTTTTCGGTGTTAGATAGCCCAATTATCGAGGAAGGCTATAGGCTATATATCATCTCGCTAAGACCAACAGGAGCGGAGCACTGCGGATAAAACCGCGGAGCACAGCTAGTAGAATATAAAATCTCACAAAACTTTTGCAGATACCTATAAGCTTTGTGAATGTTTCCTATGCGGTTGTGATATCGCCACAATGTCACTGTCTCGGGTTTTCTGATATTTGTTTTTGCTGCATTTTATGTCAAAAAAGTACATCATTCAATAAATCATAATTTTATATGTCAGTTTTTTTTTAATTAAACAGTCACCACCGCCCTTAAAAAAAACATCATACTGGCGTAGTCGCAAATGCTTTGCTGATCTTTTGTAGATATATTATAGGCTCTTCTTGTAGCTTTCTCAACAAAATAACGACATCTATACTAATGTAAAAATAAATGTATCCTTTAAACTCTTTTAGCATTTAGCAGTTTAACAAATCGTCGTTGTTTGACGCCACAAAAACGAGTAGAAACCGTATAAACCCGCGAATACACCAAAATTGTATCCGTTTTAGTGTAAAATGGACACAAATTGTCCAGACATGTCCACGGAAGTCTCATTACCATAATTGCAGTTAAATTCAGCAATTTACATGAGGCTGTAGCGGCTACTCGTGATATAATCCGGCCATAATTTGCGTGTTTATGGCTTGGATTAGTACGAATTATTTGGATTTGTAAAAAGAATTTGGTATTGAAAGAAAAAAAAATGTTGTTTATAGTCATTCTTAAAAATTGTGTAATTAGAAAACCTCTATGGAAAAGAGGTCAAAGAGGTAAAACTGCTGTTGATATAGGCCTCATTTAAAATTATATTACGAAGGTAGTTTGTATTTTATTGCTCTATAGAAATCTATATCACTACATTAAGTATAAAACAAAGTCGCTTTCTCTGTCCCTATGTCCCTTTGTATGCTTAAATCTTTAAAACTACGCAACGGATTTTGATGCGGTTTTTTTAATAGATAGAGTGATTCAAGAGGAAGGTTTTAGTATATAATTTATTAGGTTTTAGACAAAGCGGGCGAAGCCGCGGGCGGTAAGCTAGTAATCTATAATCTAATCTGTATATAAGAAGAATAAGATATACATGTAGTTTATTTGAAATTATATTTGAAATAGAAATTTTATTTATTTATTTTTGGTAAATAAAAATGGAAATACACATAAACCATTTTTTTTATATTGTAAGTATAACTTCACTTTAAATAAATCCCCAATCTCCATCTTATCACATTTGCATCGATGGTCTTTTAAATAAATCAATACCACAAGTTAGCGAAAGCACTTCGACACTTTGGCATCGCGCCATCCATCGATCCGTTATTATTGAATCGTGGAAGTAGGGCATGCAGGCTCGGGCGAAACCGCGTAATGTATTATTTGCTGAATTGTAACCACGTAAAGGTTTAATGCGTTATGCATTACGTGGTGCGTGGTGCAATTATTTGAGCTTTTAATTGCTGTGCTTTATGTGTTTTTTGTTGGAGGTAAAAGGTATGTAAACAAGCGGATATAGTTTTATTTTTATTGTTCGGGAAATAAGTTCGTGTGGAGTAAAATAAAGGGTTAAAATATTAAGGTTAAATGTTGTTCTTTGCGAAATAATTATGTGTTGCTTTCATGGCTAAAGCGCTGAATTAATTTTGATGAAATTCTATCTATTATTGCAAACACAAGGCATACAGTAGTGTCATTTTTCAAAAAATTATTTATACTTTTTTTAAAGTGAAACAGGCTTTGTATAAGAAATGATATCAGTGCTACTATAACATACGTAGTTCTTGTTATTTCCTTTAATATAACATAACTAAAGGAATATTGTCCCTTGCTTATTTCTAACTACACTGCTGACATGAAAATTGTTATTGTTAGAGAAGTAATAAAGCTGTTCTGAGACATTTGTCGCATTGTTTCATTTCCGTAGTCTCATAGAAATGAGACTACGGAAATGAAACAATGTCTGAATCGCGATCTGTGTTATTCCTAATTATTATGTTTATTACATGTACGTATTGGCATATGTATCTACATTTGATATTAGTCTATGACTGAATTTTCATAGAGGTAAATAGATTATTCTGTAAAGACATACAATTATTTATTCACTCTAGTCATAGTTTTTTTTAAATATTCGGAGTTCCTTTTCCTAACCACATTAATCGTTAAGAAAAATGTTCTATCAAAAATTTTAAGGCTGTATTACGAAAGTTACGCGGTCACAGATAATCTATATATATAAAACTCAAAGGTGACTGATATAGTGATCTATCAACGCACAGCCCAAACCACTGGACGTATCGGGCTGAAATTTGGCATGCAGGTAGATGTTAGGACGTAGGCATCCGCTAAGAAAGGATTTTCCAAAATTCTTGCGGGAACGGGGAAAAACGGGGATGCACGTACAAAGTCGTGGGTGGAAGCTAGTATATTATATTATGTTTAAATAGATAACGTATTTTTATGAATTAATAATTATTAGATACTGTGGAGAAGGACTTAAGGGCGCTCGTGCAAGACCGCTAAAAGCTAGTATAATATTATTTCGAAAAATCAGTAACATAATAATGTTTTCAATATGAATACGTGCGTAGCAAGCCTAAGTCACCAGCGTCGGTTAACTTCAAAAGACTGTGTACATATACAAGTATCTACATAGAAGCGTGTGAACACTAATGATGTGCTATACGATATATTCACGGCGTTATTCCATGAAACCTCTTTTCAATGCCACGTATATTTAAAAACGTGATATTGTCAAAGGTTTTTATCGTTGCGATAAAGGTTTTGCAAATTCAATAATAAAGGGGTCTGATAAACGTGGAAATGTTTTTATGATATTAAATTTGAATTTGATGTGTCAGCTGGTTTTTTTTTTCAATACGAAGTTTGGAAGGTTGCACATTTTGTAAAATTGTTGTTAAATCAATGTTCGACCTAGCCATTTTACTGAATGTCCTTATTCAAAGAACCTGCTAGTCATTCAATCAAATAACAGATTCAACCAGGCGACATATTAATATTTTTTCTCATATTTGCAACGCCTAATGCCAATGCTATATTATAAATTATGAATCTCTATCTGTGAATTTGTGATTTGATAAAACTACGAAAACAGAATCATAAACTTCCAATATAATATGTAATATACAATGAAGTTGTTAACTTCTAGTAATATTGTTGTAGTAAGTCTTCTTACTGCTAGATAAGTTTATAAGCACTTATATCAGGGTTCAAATTGCATGAATTTATAATTATATTTGAGTAAGATGCACCTAAAACTTGACACGATTGTTATATTTAATTTGTCCTGCATGTTAAACTATCAATTTATGATTAATTAAATTTTTTCCTGGCTCGGTTCTATTATAATATTCTTCTAATATTTGTTATAGTCACGTACCCCACATTACTATTGGAAGAATATCATCGACCAAGACAGTCGTATAATTACAATGCAACCATACTTCAGGTTAATTCTATTAAATGAACAATTATCATTTACGAATATACTACACATTGTGTAGTAAATATTACTGCCTTAAATTACATGTAATTGAAAAAATAAATATATAAATCCCGTGATTATTATCGCATCTAGACAGCAGAACGTTGCTTATTATTCTGTCTTCGGATACAGATAAATGTAAACTACATTGGTTTCGTGTTACCGAATGCACGACTATTTTCCGATTTATTTTATTGAGACAACCGAGTTTGCACTTCATTCCAATGCTTTTATTTTACAATGTTTGTGAATTTCTACATGGGCAACGTTTCGATGCAATTTAAAATACGTGAATAAGCTGGATTGGTATTAGGATCGTTAATGATGACATTAAAACTGCTATTTACAATGTACTTTATTATGTTATTTAATTCTTCATTCTAAATGTACCTTGTTGTTGTATCCTGAAAACTATTTTGAAAAATCAGATTACAATATATTGGTCAGCCTTATAAGGACTAAGGTGTAGCGATCTAGTGATCTATATTAAGTTTGCTATATCTACAATTTTACTAAGAAGTAACAATGGATTGGTTAAACAATGATATCCTTTTATTTGTTTTCCTGTTGTTTGTTTTCTAAAAAGCTTTCTTCTGATCTTGTTACAGCGTTGTATGCATAGTACGTTATATAGTATGTACATAATATCAATAACGTTATCACGTATTCGTAATCTGAGTAAAGCGGCCAAAATGTCATTATATACTATTTCGATTCATCGTGTAGTCAAATTTACAGAAATAGGATAGTTTTTCTATTTTATTAATTTACCACTATACTATTTGACTTAATGCGTAAGAAATTTTTAGAGCTACGCGCTTAGTAAAATCTCGTGGACTTTCGTAGACGATTTTCGTAGACCCTTTATTTTAAGTTATTTCGTAGCTTATCGTCAAATCCAGATTTCTAAATACATATGAAACACTACACTCAACACATATTTTTTATTTTAAAACAGACAGGAACATCTCACACGCCCATAAAAAAAAAACAAAAAGCACTTCCTTTTTGCGGTAGAAAATATATCTTCCCACTAGATTTTATTTATCACATGTCTCCTTATGAAGTAGAAGTCTGTAAAGTTTGTAGTAAATACAGCCTTACAGCGGTTGGCGGCGTGCCAAGGGGACCGGGCATCGAGCCAATAGAGCCGAGCGAATATCGAGATTGTGATCCGCTCGGAGGAGGTTGGGCCATGCTAATAGTGGAAATCTGTATGATTGATCTTAGTGTACAGGTAAATTGGTTAATGTGAATTTCGATACGTCGGAAACTTTTCGAAGCCAAAAAATGTTATTAGTGGTCACGGTACGCGGCTGGAGTTTCAGTATGAATAGAGACATCTAATAATTTTAGAACTAAGTATTAAGAAACAATATTTATCGACTATAACATTATGAGATATTTTTCTATATTTCCATTCAAAAATATCATACAAACAGTAAAAATATTAATAATTAAACGGTCATAAACATGAAAATATTTCATAAATTGTGACAGAATTTCTGTCACGTTCACAATTTTAAAAGGAGAGTACAAAACTGGAGATTTCAGTATGAACATTAACTTGTAACAAGAAAATATGACCTTGAATGACGCCTGTATGTTTTTTTATCCCTTTCACACCTAACTAACTACCTAGATGTGAAAGGGATAAAAAAACATACAGGCGTCATTCAAGGTCATATTTTCTTGTTACAAGTTAATGTTCATACTGAAATCTCCAGTGTATTAGATATAAGCTTCTTGGTACAAAATGAGCCAATACTTTTTAATATCAAAAACCTTTAAAAATCACCAGCGATCCGTATAAAATCTTGACATGACCCATTTACTTTGCGGAAGCTATCACGTAGCAAAATCTCAAATATGAATTTCCGAAAGGGAAATAAATATAATATTATATTAGATTTCGAGCGTTTAGAAGTTTGGCATGATCATTTATGATTTATGATTTTGACCTTTATCGATTGTCACATAAGTATACTATAATCTATATTGAATAATAATTGAAAATAAAAATATTGTAAACATATAAAGTCCCTCGTAGTTCGTTTTGATTCATAGGTAGCAAGATACTTTTAATATAGAGTTTCCATGTACCTATTTAGTTCTGCTCCTGTGTCTCTTTAATATATTATAATTTTTTAATGTTTCATAGTTCAATGATCATGTAGCCTTCTAATTATGTAATACGAGCATTTATCTTAGATCATAAAAGTTAAACTTTCAAGTTAAAGCCATTAACTACAAATATTTAATACTCACATTTGTCGCAAATAGCTGTATAATTCCAAACGTTCAGCATTGATTGCAGCTAAAATAGGTTTTCGCTGTAATTCTATTTAAATTGGGACAAAATCGAAGATAAAACAAGATTAGCTACCGATATATCTTTCTGCTTTAGGTGTTATGCAATGACCTAGAATCGTGATCTAGACAGATCGAGATATTAATGGAATCTCTACTAGGTGATATTTTAAATAGTGACGTTTTAAGTGAAAATGGAGTACTGAAAGTAGAACTCAATGTTCTACTTTCAGTACTCCATTTTCAATCTCTCCATTCTCAATCTCTCCATTCTCAATCTTTATAGGAATATTTATGATTTGTAGACATTGTATTAAAAGCACACTGATTAAGAAATCATAGAATAGTATTTCATTCTATAATATTCGATCTTAGTGCGAGGAAAATTCAAAAATTATGCATACAGTTACAGAGGTATAATTTATGCACATTTTATTTTCCATTTTCGAGTCAACGACACGAAATATTCACTTTGCTCATATCAATGCATAATATATTCCTTCGATCGCGGCCAATACAACCTTCAGCTGGCGCACAGCCAAACATATCGATTGTAATACATATAATATGTATATTTCATATCTTGTAGCATTTGTTGGTTTGTATATGGATAACCACTGCACCTATTTGAATAAAACTGATATTTATGTGTACAGTTTTGACCACATTTTTCAACATAATACAATAAAACAGTTCATCTTTTAGGTAAAGTAAATTGCCTATTAATACAGATGTGAAATACGTCTGTCCGATATTTTTTCTTATGGGATACATATTAAATATATTTTGAAACTTTATACCTTCTTTAAAGTATAGTTTAAATGTAATTGCGAAATAAATTAAAACGTACTACTTACTCTATACGTAAAATATCTTTAAATGCAACATTTTCCAGGAAATAATAAGCATGG
>CAJQZM010035388.1:62380-79689 GCA_907164665.1 Colias nastes
GAGAGAAAAAGTTTGTAAAATGCACAGTTTACATTTGAGCAAGTTTATCTTGAGGGAGTTGGTCTTTTATTAAAGGAAATGGGAAGATTAGATTAGACTTAATTTCTGAACTAGTCGATCGCTCACACCTCTACCCGAGAGATAAAAATAAATTTAACATAAGAAAAACATAACTTTATTTAAGTAAATTCCTTTTAAAACTCAGTTAAGAGTTTTTCACTTCATATTAACAAACATAGACCTATCCTTTGATCTCAAACAAAGCCATCAATAATTCACGACACAGTGAATAGATGACGTGTTATCTCCTACATAATGTTGTGTTCGGTTCGATGTTAAACTGACGACAATTACATACTGCATGCTTGACATGCGGCTTGAGCGGTCATTATGTTATTGAAGATAAGCTGTGCACATTTATTGGTATTTAAATTATCGGGTGCGTTGATTGGCCGTTTGCTTGATTAAGAGAGACGTATTATGATGAAGCTTACACAGTTTAAAGTTCAATATATCGACGAAAAATATACTGTTTAGTGTAGTTTGAAGTTAGTTTTTGATAATTTTTTTTCTGTTAATTTAGTATTCAATAATAAAAACAACATCTAAAAACACAGTATTTTATTTGAATGCTCTACAGAGAAAATTTGACATACCATACATCGTATTTTCGACAACCAAGAAGTCGACAACCTATATAAGTGTTTGTTTCCTTGAATGCCGTGCATGTTTTAAATGCATAAAGAGATTTTGAAAATTTGTTTATTTAAAATATATATAATCTAGCAAAGGATTACATAAGTTTTTTTATATAAAAAGCTTGGCCATTGGTTTAAAAAATCTCGAATTAACAAGAAACTGAACGACACAGCGTAGGACGGTCTCTAACCAAAGTGATACACGACCTAATTAAAAAGGCAGTTAGCGCATAGAGCAAGCCGCTGGTGATTGGGCGCTTTTGAAATGGCCGCATTGGACCATGGCTCAGACGACGATGACTTAACGTTTTAAAATTCTAATTTTATTTCCACATATATTTTCCTGTAGGCTCCGAATCCGGATTACCTTCACAAATAAAACATTGAAATTTGAAAGGGATTGCACGAAAGTATTAAAAATTTAATATCCGGATAAAATTCTGTAGGTTTGCATGATACGGTGAAAGTGAGAATTTGAGCGTTTATCTCTAAGGGAATATAATATTTTTATCATCCTTTTGAGTGCTTTTAGCTCCGTCAGCAATTAAATTGTCTACTGGGGACGAGAGATTTGAATTATAATTCTGTAACTAACGGTTATCTGGTAGCTACGCAGTACATACTCGTGTTATGTTATTGTTATCTCACTGAACTAGTAATATGCATATAGTTAACACAATCAAGATAAACACAGCATTTGTGTATTTGCTACACAATTGTATCTCACATAATGTGTAGCAAATTGCCATTTGACATGTGAAGATTACTACAAAACATGTTGTTCAGATTTAGAAAATCATTATATACACCGAGTATTTAGAGAATACGTATCCTCTATCTCTCTCTATTAATATAATTTAAATAAAATAAGTAAATCCAGGGTAATATTTAACTATGGTTAAATGTTACAGAAAGTTTTATTGTAAAGATCGTTTTAAAATTCAATACATCAGGCTTTAAAATGTCGCTTAATTTATTTACTATTTTGCGTTATAGTATAAAAATCTTCGTAAAAATAAATCTATTAATTACAATAGCCAGATGTACGATTTACCATGCCATGTTAATATTAATTATCAACAATAATTCAGTATTCTGATAAATATTACACAGATCGAAGAGCGGAAATTAACAACTTCGGGAAAATAAACATTCTGCTTTACTAATTAGTTATTTATTACATCGCCTTCGGTTTTGGCTGAACAAGTTTGTTCAGGTAATTAAGAGATATGAAAACATTATCAGGAATTATGACCTTATTTCGTTTCGTATTTTTGGATGCTACTAGCTGACCTCTAAACGTTGTTCTGCAAAAACACCCTTGTTAATTAGACGTATAAAAATGGTGACCTATTTGAGACCTATTGTTAGATGACTGTATAAAAACGTTTGTATATAAATCGATCATTCTGTTTTGGAGAATTTTATCTACATAAATAATATATAGATTATAGGTAAAATATATTAATATATAATATGGTGGTCAATTGATTGTCTAAAGTTCGGATAAGATTTATTATATGTATATTTATATAATTGTCCTTACCAAAGATAAAAAGAAGGCAAAAATTATGTATAATTAATTTGATATGAACATATTTTATGGTCACTTTAATTATTATAGTCGTAGTTTTTTTACAGGGTGTTCGCGCCACCTCTGGATTATAGTCCAGAGACATTTTTATAGTCGTAGTATAACTATGTCTATATCATAACTATAGTACGTCAATAAGTTGTTATTTGTTATTATATTTAAAGACGTTTTATTTCTTCATCAAAATGTCGTACATTTCTGGACATTTGTTTACTCTAATTGTTTGTTTTGTTACAGGTACTTGAAGGTTAAAGGTTAATAAATTCATTACAATGTTATATTGTAACGTGAGTAAAGCTTTATTACTCAATGGATTAACGCTTTTTTGGTGGTATTTTTTATTATATTAGAAAATAGTTCTGTTGTTATTATATTTTTTTTATTAAATTATTTGTAAAGACAAATATGTTTGTTATAGGTAATTGTGTTATGGATGCCTTACGTTATATTGCGTTTGCGTGTGTGTGTTTGTTTGTATGTATGTGAGAATATCACTATGTAATTTAATAATGAAACATAAAAACAAAGCATTTATATAAGAGCTTTCTTAATAACAATAAATCTCTTTTCTAATTATTTTTCCCAGTGTTCTCATTCTTCAGCAAGAAATAAATGGTCTTTCTCTGTCTAGTCGTCGCAACTCAGTTTATATACATGCTGTAATAATGTATCTTATAATCTAAATTACAAAACTATTGAGTTAGGAGATGTTATGGTTTGTGTCTCTTGGGGATACATAATACGTTGGACATAAACAAGCTATCAATTAATTCGCATATATAACAGTAATAAAGAAACATATACCAAATTATTATTAATAATTATATTATTTATATGGTAACTAGCCACTCTTGCATCTTCCGATGAAAATACGAAAACGAAAACTTTAGCAATACTAACTTGCTAGCATGAGGCTTTTGTTATTCAGTTATTTCCTGTAAATAAAAAAAAATGTGTGCGTGTACTAGTGTACACACGTAAGAAGTGAAACTTCTTTATGACCTTATTTTTCAAAAAATAATTTACTATATATGCAACTTTACAGAAATACGTCGAATCACGCGTGGTAGGGATAAGAAAAAGATGGCGCGTAACGTAAAAATGTCACGCGTAACGAAAAAATGTTACACTAAATTTTTTTCCAACCCTGATAAAGAAGTTTCACTTCAACAAAGCTCTTGATAATATTATTATTTTTCCGTTTATGCATTATTTCTGTATAATAGAGTCAAATGACAAAAAAAAATCCTTAACTTCATATTTATTTCCTTAATCACTTATAATACCAAACAATTATAAATAATTACACCACATTATTTTATTTGTATAATAACCCAGTTAACCTCAGCTATATATATTTAGTTTATACGTTATAGCCAATAAAACGCTGGCATAGCGCCAAGCATCGATCGATTCCGTGAACTGTAACATTTGTAACTTTAACTTAGGTGTTCTGGAGAACAATCTGAGTATACTTGCTTTAGTATGTGTCTTCACTTCAGCTTGACTTGAATTTAAGTAGCCTATGTACTATATCGTGCTATCTCTTTGTACATTTTTTTTCGAAATCCTGAGATGTGAAAGACATTTTTGTTCTTGTTTGTAATACTGAATATATCTTTGTGTTTAGTGTCAGAATTTTTGAAACTTGTGATGATCATAGCTTTCTTTTCAGGGCGAAAAAGCACATAATATTTATTTAGATGACATATTATTTTTACATTATGTTGTCAACTGTTTTGATTTACGCCAATCTTACTTAAGACTATTTCGTTCTTGACTACTAATAGTAACATCCAAACACTAAATGTGTAACATCCTAGCAATCTACATAAATAAATACAATAGCTTATTCAAATTGAGATTCGGGCAACAAGACAGCGCCAGTCGCAGTGTTTGCGGAGATCGACAAATACCAGGTTTGCCTGACTTGGATGTATTTGAAGTGAAGTCTCTTAGCATTACTATATCAACATTAATTTAACTGGTTTGGTAGACTTTTCCGGATATTACACGAATTTAGGCAGCTTTATCTAAACATACATCTTATACATTCAGGGATTTAATACTTTCCATTGTAAAGTGTTCGAATAATCTGCAAATATCAATTTTTAATAATATTCAAAATTGTATAAATGTTTTAACGTACTTAATAAAATAAACACTTTTATAATAAACTATCACTCATTAAAATATCAATTCATTTGGTTTACTGAAAAAAAGCTTACGGTAACTCTATTATAATTACCAAATAGTTAAATGGATGGGTGGATTTCCCAAACCGCTTTTTTACGCGGCAAGGCTGAAAACTATCCTATTTTTTCAAGATATTGTTTTTATTTTTTGTTTTAATCGTAAAGCACAATGTTTATAATATGGCCCTATCATTATAGTTTAAAAATAATTATTATTTTCCAAGAAAATGAAGTAAATATAGGCGATTTCCAATTTTGGTGGCTTGTCGCCGACCTACTTCACTCAATATCAAGATCGATTAACTAAAAACTAGACGTAGGATTCGATTTTAATTTTTATGTAGTCGTTTTATAATAGTTGACCATTCAAAATATATCAATTTAATTATATTAAGTACTGTAGTATAGTTTTACAGGCACAATTTAGGTCTGTCGCCGAGAATTTTCTAATTTTGGTGTCATTTACAAAACGATATTTCTACAAAACACCAGTGATTCCTAAAGCATACAAATTACGTTATGCACTTCATTTAGTCACGCGCTAACCGGCTTAGCAGGTGGTTGTGTGCTGTGTCGTACCAGTTTCCCGCCAAAAATGTAAGTAAACAGTTTCATTGCAACACCCCCGATTTTATGCAATTTTGGTGTACTTAAATAATCATACTTGTGACAGTAATATTTTATTGTTATTTTGAGTATTAGTAGAGTTTTGGTTTGTTTATTGTTTAGTAAATATGTTATTATTTTAGTACACGTAGTTTTTTTTTAAGAATTTTTTTCTTGCAATTTCCAATTTTGGTGGGACAATTTTGGTGGTTTTGGTGGCATTTTTAGACCCACCAAAATTGCTTCCTTACACCAAAATTAGAAAATTCAAATAAAAATGTTTATTTACTAAAACCAACATTGCTTCATGAGACCAAAATTATAAAATCAATTAATAAATCGAATTAAATATTAATGTAATTACTATGAAATCGAATATGAGTCGAAATATTATGATGATAGCACAATGTACCGCCTTGTGCCCTCTTTTCCCTTGACTCGTAATTTTACAATATACTTTCCTGTCTATAATATTGATTTTTTTAACTGCATTGAATTTTAAAATAATTGAGCGCGCTCGCACGTGTCTTATGAAGTTAACTTATTATCATTGATATTTGTTTTTTTCTCCTAAAATTGGATATTTATATGGTTTCTTTAGTACATACTGTATTAAAAAATATTTAGGACGATACATAGGTCATATTACAATTGTGTCCCTTTTCTACTTTGGCTATTAATTATACCTATTCGAGATAACAGCGCTGAAAGAGTAACTTTTTTTACTTTTGTGTGAGCAAACTCATAATGCTTAGGGACTTGCCCATACAAATCACAAAAAATGCTGATATTTTCACAGTAAACTCTATAAGGGACCCTACATAACACTATTTTTTTATCCTGTAGATAGATATTTTCAAATTAAGAAGGTATTCTGTTACAGGAATCCAAAGAAAAAAACTAAACAAACTAGAGCAGAGCAGTTACAAAGAAAGAGAGAGTCAGAAAGAAAGAGAAAAGAAAACATCAGAAAAGATCCTCTCAAGCTTGAAGAACTGAGAAGAAAAGAACGCGAAAGATACCACAGAAAGAAAGCTGAAGGCAAAATTGTACCGTTGTCCGAATTACCACCTCGAGCCCGTAGACTGAAACAGAGACGAAATTATATTAACTTCAAAGCGTACTGTGAAAGAAAAAAACGAAGAGGTTTACCTTCAATACTGTCCAGCTACATTCCACTACATAATTTACCCATCGAAACAACGTCACAGCCTACGTCACAGCAAACACATCAGCCAATTTCAAATTCACCTCGAGTTTTGCGATCCCATAACAAAAGTCTTACTTTTACCGTTGAAGCTGCTCCTGCTGCTCCGATTGAAGAAACTTTATCCATCGATGCTATTCAAAGAAGCACACCCGTTAATGAGACCGCTTCTCCATTTATAAGTCCCAACATAAGCTGCATACACTCTCCCAGTTCTATGTCTGGGCGAAACAGTCCACAGTCAGATATTTCTACAAGTAGCATCTTTAAACGAGAACTGAACAACCAACTTAGAAAATACCGAGAACAGAAAAAGTCCAAAATAAGATTACTTAAGAAAGCTCTTCTGAAGGAACAACAACAAAAGTTTTTGTATAGAAAAAGACTTGAGAGGTTGGAAAAAAAAGATGAAGATAAGTCCAAAAAAGGTTGGGTGTAGCAAACGTATGGTAAGTCCTAAATCAATCAGTCCTAAACAAAAAAGACTACGCAATATTGTGAAAAACTTCTTTGAAGATGATGAAAATAGTCGAATTTGTCCGGGCAAGCAAGATTATATAACAAGAGGTGGATTGAGAAAGCAAAAACGATATTGGAATGATTCTCTAAGAAATTTACATCGAAAATATCTTGAGAATGGGTACCCGCCTATAAGCTATATTACTTTTACAAGAATGAGACCATTTTGGGTTATTAAGCCAAGAATAGAAAACCGTGAGACGTGCATGTGTAAATGGCATGCTAATATGGAGTTTGTAATATCATCTCTGAAGAACAACAAGATTATTCTTGAAAATTCCATAACAGAGGTCTTAAATACTTTGACTTGTGAAAAAACTACGGTTGCCTGTTTACTACGTAAATGTGAGGTTTGTTGTAATAAAATGTTAAGTTTCAAGGAATTTGACAACTCAAAAACCATTTCATACTATGCATGGGAGAAAGCAGCCAAAAGCTATACTAAAAACAACAAAGAAAAATATATTAATGCAATTGCAAAAGTTAACAAAGTGGACACTCCTAAAGATGTTATTAAATTATTTTTAAAAACTATAACGCCCTTTATGGCTCATTGTGGAAGAATTAAGAATCATTACGCTTCTGTAAAGAAAATAAAAGAGGAACTATCTGAAAACGAATGCTTAATACACGTTGACTTCAGTGAGAATTATAACACAAAATATGGAGAAGAAGTTCAAACAGTTCATTTTTCTGGAGGCCGATCGCAAATAACTTTACACACTTCTGTTATTTATTATAAACGTTGAGATCAAACTATTCCCCAATCGTTCTGCACTATCAGCAAATCCTTGCGTCATGATGCGTCCGCAGTCTGGGCGCACTTAGTGCCAATTATGAAGCAAATTAATGAAGACGCTCCTAATGTTAGTACGCTGCATGTTGTTTCTGATTCGCCATCCACTCAATATAGAAATAAAAAAATATTTTACATCATAACCCAACTAAAAATTTATCTCCCCAAATTAAGAACTGTCGTTTGGCACTACTCAGAAAGTGGACACGGAAAAGGCGCTCCTGATGGGATCGGCGGAGTTCTCAAAAGAACAGCAGATCAACTAGTAGCCTTTGGTAAAGATATCCCTGACATGGAGACTCTTGTCGAAAAGTTACAGAGTGAAGTATCCGGAGTAAAGATTAAAACTGTAGAAGATCATGAAATATCAGTAAAAGATTGGCTTTTACCAAAACAACTCGAGCCATTCTCTGGTTCAATGAAAGTACACCAGAACATGTTCTGTCCATCTTTAAAGCTGCACGCTAGCTTTACATGACATGAATTTTAAGGTAAAGTTATTCAGGCAGGCAAGCCAGCCAAGGCAGTCAGCAGATCTGTTACCAAAAGGCAATTTTTATTATTATTTTTCATTTTTTTATTGCAGTACAAGGTTTTTTTCCATCCAAATATAATTTTGGTGGGGTGTAACAATTTTGGTGGTATCATTTTCAATTTTGGTGTCAAAAAACCAATTTTGGTGGGAGGTCAATTTCGGTGTCAGGAATAACATGATTATTTAAGGGAATATTCTTATTCTTGTTGATAATTTAATTAAAAGATAGTACTATCTAACACCTAAAATCAAATTGAATAAAAAAAAATCATAAACAAAAATTTCCACCAAAATTAGTAAAAAAATGCTAGTTGTTGAAATCCACTCGGATACAAAAACAAAAACTCATGCAACCTATAATGTTAAATCATTATACTCCTTTTTAGTCGTGTAACACAATACAATTTGTCGACTTAATAATAGTTGCTGATGTGCATAAAAGCCTTTGTTCAAACGCAATAATTGAGGTAATGACTGCCACATAATTAATGGTTTCATTAATCAGAGATGCAATCAACTGTGCCTTTGTTCCGCTGATGTACCATATTTTAGATATTTCGTGTAATTAACGTTCGATTATTGTATTTGTATTACTTAGAATGTGTAAACTAGCTTGTTTATTCTATCTACCATCTTTCGTTCAAAATGTTTGAGATCTTCTGAGAAAATTCTGTTTAATTGTTTTTTTTAATGGGACGCTAATATGTAATGGTAATTGTTATTTTTAAACCGCATAGCTTTTTTAAACCACATACCTACGAAATTTATTATTATTTTTATTGTTTATCTGATTGGAATAATACATGATTGCAATATTCATAAAATCGACGTTATTATTAGCTAGCGTAATAATGGTATGGGTAAAATAATTAAGTTGTTTATTATAAAATAATGCACAAATCAATACTTTATTTATTTTTCTTTTATAAATAAAACACAAATAACCCCTATTAAATATAAAGTTCTGCCATTGCAAAAAAATATTCCATTCCTAATCCCCTTACAGAACAATCCTGTAACATTCAGTCGATGATTTATGAAACAAGATGGCGTCTTATTTGTTTGGAAGAACAAATCGATTCTTTGATCACGTGCCTTCAATATTTCTGTTTCGTGACCGGAGTACGAAGTGCAGTGGCCGTTTATAGGCATAATCAGATATTTGAGATAACTTTATCAGTAGGCTTTTGATTCGCTTTGGGTTTCTTGTGGGAAATTTTATTGTAATGTTTTAGGGAGATAAGATGAAGTCGTTTATTGGTAAGAGCAATTACTATGGAGTTTTTTGCCGGTTCTTCTCCATAGATACTGCTTTCCGAATCGGTGGTAGATGTTAAAAATATGTAATGACGATTCGAAAGTGCTTCTAAAAGAAGTCTAATTGAATAAATAAATGTTTGAGTTTGGTACGATTTTTTGTAAAGTAGCTTAAATTAAGTTATGTAAATATTTTCGATGTAATTAATAAACATCAAAATAAGAAGGCTATTTAAATAGCTAAAGGATGTGAATCGAAGAATAGAAAACACTATTTAGCTTCAAAAAACTCTAGGTTTGCACTCCTGTTTATAAAAACAAATCGTTCATATGAATAAATACTTAGCGCATTTACCCTCAAAGTGCTGATTTACTTTATATCGTACATAGGCAAATTCTATAATTATATCATCCTTTCAAACATCATCTTCATTAAACCCCAAAAAATAGGGTGGGTTCAAAGAGGTTTTAATGAATAACATGAACACTCAATTAGGTGGAATAGCCTCAAGGAAACTTAATCAAAATTGCTGGCGACGCAGAGTCGCGTCCTCTGACGAGACACGAGTACGTGTTGTGTAACATTCCTGTTATTATAGAACGTTCTAGAACATTAAGATGTTTTACGCTGTAAAATGGATGCTATGAAAGAAGGTTTGTTTCATAGTTTAAAATGTAATTAATGATGTTATTGAAAAGAAAATTTATTTTTATTTATTCATTTTATTTATAAAAAGGCACCTATGCGGATTTATTCATTTAAATTTGAAATTGAAATGAATAAATCCGCTTTTGGTTGGTCCACGATATTTTTGATTTGATTGAATTTACTTTATAAAGGTTAAAATAGTATTTAAGTCAAGCAAATGTATTTAAAATATACAAATTATATTTCATAAAATTGCTTTTGTATTCTTGTTTTGATTGTACATATCATTGGCAATCAATTACTTTACCATTGACATAAAAATATTTTCAGCACCTGCACAATTTGTAGAGCAATTCAATAAGTGTATTTTTTCAGTGTGAGCGTTTTTTTTTAATTAAGTCGTTTTTGTTCGAACCAATATCGCTCTATTTTATGATTTATGTAATGCCTCTTACTAAAGCATAATACTAAATCAGATAATCAAAATAATAATAAATAATAAATAAAATCTTTATTTACCAAAAAAATTTAAACATTTCATCATTACAGGAGACCCAAACTAGGCTGTTGCCTGTATCTTGGGTATCAAAAGAATCAGAATAAGAAAAAGATAATGATTTGAATTTATATATTATCTGTAAAAATACTCATCTAACACTAACACATCCAAACAAATGTTTATTACAAATTCCGTCATATATTAAATATGAAACAAATAATACACAAGTCTTAGAAATATTTTAACGATTTCCGCTCCGCCTGTATCTAGGTTTCAGTCTAAAACTAGATAGATATGAACATCAGCATCGCTCTAGCGAATATTTGACTGAACCTAGCTTCAATATTTTTCTATGAGAGTGCTCTTCACTGTAAATAAAGTTATTTTTATACGTTATTTTTATTATATTTCATGTTCGCTAGAATTATGGAAAACCAAATGGATTTCCGTGATATTATTTAGTAATAATTTTGAAAATATGAATAGGTAATAATTAGTATAAAATATAAAAATATTTTTTTAAAAACATTTAATATTTTAATATAATAAGAAATACTTGCGGTTACTTTATGATAAAATTTAAAATAAATCTTACTGTGAATAGAATATTAAAGTAATTCAAAGATAATTATTCAAATTCGCCTCGTTAGGAATTCCAGATGTCGTATTGAAAAAGATTTCTGATCTATAGTTTTAATTTTGGTTGGAAAAAAATCGGTTCAGTACCTAGGTACTTCTAAAATTAACAATGCGAAGTTAGATAATATGAACTTTATGTATGTATCTTACCTCAATTAAATATAAGTATATGCAGATAAATAAAACAAAGACATTTCGAAAATAAACGTTTATTTGCCATAATATTAAAAATACATCCTGCTATAAAATTACAAAACAACACGGCACATAACACAAGCTTTTATGATCCTCGTTTTGACTTCAAAAGGCTACATATCGAAGAGTTATAGCAAATATTATCCACGGTAGGTACTCGTCAACGTCGAATCGTCAAATGCCTGTCAAAAAAAATGATCCCTATCATTTGACTCACTTTTATGGCAGCGACATTAAGGATGCTTTACCAACAATAATTTTCGAGGATGTAGCGAGGAATGTGTTTGTAAATAACTAATAGTATTGCTTCAAACGCTTAACGCTTCAAACTTCCTAAATAAATACTATATGTTTGGCACATTAGACGTCCTCGCACATTATTTGTGGAAACGCACCCTAGTGCCGTGCATTTATGCGCGAATTCATGCTTCAAATTCACTGCATAAGTCGCCCACATTCATAGGATGCTCGCAATCGTTCTCGAAACCGGCGCGAACGCACGTGAACAACGTGACAACTGTCAACATTCACATACACGCCTGTTCAGTGTTCACGGAGCTTCACGGCATGAATGTAGAGCCGCCATAATACGACCAATAATATTATAGGTAAGTAAAAGGTGTAAAAAGGTTACCAACACAACATTCGATCTTCAAAAACGGTACACTTCACACACGGTAAGCCGTCAAAGTAAGATGGCATGATTCAACTAGTGTGAGCGAAACAAAGACAGCAGAAGTTAAATGTGGCTAATTAGCCACACTTCGACGTGCTAGTTCCGAGCGCTTATAAGTTATCTACACCTTTTGACGTGAGAACGTCTTATAATTCGATAGCGCCGGCTGCACGCACGAAAAAACATGACTCATGCGGCGTTACCTCGCTCTGAGGCGTTCCATGTAAGGCTTGAAGTGCAAGCGAGAGCGCGGAACGAGCGACAAAGAAGCACAATCGGACGTTGTCACGTTCAACTATCGTCAGTAAACCGACTGTACAGACAATTAATTTTTTAAATATAATATCATTGCATACAACACCAGCTAAGTTAACCTGTTATGTTATTCTAGTGAAAATTTTGTATGAAAGTGCAAAAATTCATACGTATCAACGAAAAGCCGGGAATGTCCACATTTGCATACAAACTCGCTGGTCAACAAGATATATTACTTTTGCAAGAATATAATGGTATATGATACATTTTTAGCTTAGAAGAAATTATATTGTGAACTTTTAAATGTATGTACACAAAAATGCTTGTAGCATCAAAAAGTACGTGACATTTTCTCTCTTATCAAAACGCAGTTTTTAACATCATATTATTATAATAATGGAGAGGAAGAGGAGAATATTTATACATTTAAAAATCAATTGAATGGAACTCAAATGACTAACACAGGAAAGTTAATGATCCCTTATAGCGGTAGAAAAGGACATGATATTGTTAAGTACATAATAAAAATTGTCTTCGTCTTTTATTTTTCAGAATCTTACGGGGATTTTTAGACTTTTATGTATTGCCACACAACCGTGCAACTAACACTAATAGTATATTCCTAGTTTCACACGATAAAAAAACAATTAAACCACTATTTTGCCTTTCAAACTGCACGCTTTGAAAGCCAAGCTAAATGATGGTTTTGGGCGCTTGTAAATTCTATTCCAATGGCTGTAGTATCACAGGCTATGGACTATGGAGGTATATTGGATGTCATAAACGTGTGTAATCCAGTCGCTATTAATTGCTCGCTCGATGTCTGTGATAATGGTTCGGTGCATTGATGGACTCGATTTATCACTTGCGGTATAGAATAGAATATAGTTCTGTGTATTCTAGTAAGGATGTTTTATATCGATGTATTTTATCGATTTTGAAGACTTTGTATAATGATGATTTTTTATTTTTAGCAGATCATGGTAACTCTGCCTGGAAGGACTATTTATGTTAATTTATGCTGTATGGTTCTTACGTTATATAAAGTAGCGATTTACTCAAATGCGCAAGAAGAAAGAAAGTTGTATTATTTAATAGTGAGAATTCCTTGTCTCACTTTCAATACAAACACTTATAATTTTTGAAAGAATATCTTTAAGTAGAGTTGGCTCTACAATTAGAGTAACCTCTCTATAAATTGTAACATATTTTCGATGTAAGTACTAAAACCCTCTTAAATATGACCGTTGATGACATCATATATAAAAACAAGATAACACTAAAACAATAAACTGAACATAATAAAACTCCGAAACATTACCTCAGCTATACGTAAGAACATTTAAAACTATGCAATCAGGGAGCTCATTAGGCGGGTTGGTTCGGACCCGAGTAATTGGGGTCCTAAGCAGGCAGTTTGTATGGAGGTGACATGTGTCAGGATTTAGATTGTATGCCTTTGGTATGTTTGTTTTAGTTTACGTATGCTTTTTGCGAAAAATAAAATATAGAAGTCATATTATGTTTATTTGGGTGTAGGTAGATACATTTGTTGGATTCTGCCTTCCAAGACACTGGTCGTGGGTTCGATTCCCACCCGGGGCAAATATTTGCTCTGTGTCTGGGTGTTAATTATCTATATAAGTATTTATTTAAAATTATATATATGTATGTTTATTTATATGTTATCTGGTTTCCATAACACAAGTGAAAGCTTAGTATGGGATCAGATCGTGCCGTGTGTGAATTTGTCCTGAAATATTTATTTATTATTTATTTAAAAGATCGTGTAAATGTTGTTAAATACCAAAAAAATGTCAAAATTACTAATTTAATATGGATGAAGTTAGTAATAGAGAAGTGAAAAGTTTTGTAAGTTTTTGTTTCAAGCATATTTAATTAATCTTACCTATATTCTTAAAGTTTTAATGCAGTATCACAGTGAATAAAATTGCTTTTCTAGTGCTTGGCTTTGCTAGTCTTTTTCCATGAGATAAATATTTATTAAAAGGGTAATTAATTACAAAATTAAGATTTTCATTTGAAATAATTACCGTCGAGCTTTTCGCTAGAGTTAATTAATATTTCTATTTCGAATACTTTGAATGTCGGATATTAAATTCTATAATAGGAAGAATTTATAATAGAGGCTTCTTTGAACCCGGGCCAGCGAAAGCCTGAAGAATGTTAAATATTCGAGAAAAACTTCTTTTACTCTTTGTCTTTACGTTCTGGTATAATGATGTCTTCTGGGAAATACTTTTATTAAAAGTCAAAGCTGATTATATATTTTATAAATAGAATTTCTTATAACAATACCTTTTCTTCGATAGAGAATGTAATTTTTGACGCAACATTTTGTAATGTATTCATTTTTATTGGAAAGGGCAACTTCCTTTTTCGGATTAAAATTTACTCATGCATATAAGGGTATTAGCCAGTAATAATTCTGGTATTTAGAATACGGTCAATTTCATTGTTATTATTAGCTTCACACGATTGAAAAGATGTAGGCTTGTTAGTTCTAGTGTAAAATTTATAGATAGTTCAGATTCAGATACCTCCTACTTAGATATCCTATGTATCAACCGTTCAGTCTAGCGACTAGAGAAAAAAACGGTAGAGATAAACTACGATAACATGGCGCGCCCCTCCAAAATTCAAAACGTTTGAAAACTTATTTGTGAAAGTATTAAAGGTGCGATTAAACGACGCGGGCTAGCCCGATCCTACGCGAGCCGAGCCGTCCGTGGAAATGCGGCTCGGCTAAATACGGACGCAAGCCTGCTCGTTTAAACGACGCGGGGTAGCACGATCCTACGCCAGCCGAGCCGTCCGTGGCGGCTACACATCAATACAAAATAGACAGTGATATCTGTTTAGACGGCGCGTATTAACACAAGCCGAGCCGCGCGCCTTTGATCTGTGTCGAAAAAACCGACAAGTGATGGATCGTGCAAACTTGCCGAGCCGCGCCGAGCGCAGTTGTTTACACGGCGCGTGGCGCGGCGGACCACGAGCCGAGCCAGGCTCGGCTCGCGTGTTTGCGCGTCGTTTAATCGCACCTTTACAATGCACCACCAAGATTCACAACGCATGTGTGCGTAATGAGACGGCCGTCAAACAAAAACAAATCCACGGATTTGTTGCTCGACTAGTCACGCTCTAATCGCTCATTATTATTAGTAATGGCGCTGCACTGACGTATTCTATGAAAACGACACGTGCGTTGTCTTGGGCGCTCGGCAACTTATGATTAGTTGACCAACAAATCTGGACGTAAAGTACTAAAGACGAATACGTACAACTACATACAAACTCCTTCGTAAGGATGTCACTACACACATTGAAACAGTAATTTGGAGGGGCGCGCCATGTTATCGTAGTTTATCTATACCGATAGTCCGAAAATAGATACGTCACGTACGTAGCAACAACCTACCACTTATCTCAACTAAATAAGTCTAAAAATAGTAAAATGGTGTTATATTACATCTTAAATTTAGCTCAGTGTAGTTTATTAGCGAAAGCTATAGTTTATCAAAAAGTGCTCTAACTAGCGGTTTAAACTCTAAATAATTAAAAGAAGTCTAAATATAGTAATTGACTAGTGTTATATTACATCATAAACTTAGTTTATGTGTAGTTTATTAGTAGATAAACGCTAGTTTATCAAAAGGTGTTCTAAATAGGATAAATTTCAATTTAGTGCCCCGTATTCGTTATCTATAACGCGCAGTGAGGGGCTATCAGTAGGTTGGGACGAGGGACCGTCTATTGTTCTATTTTGAATTCATTGTGATGCTTCATTCACGGTGATATGAAACTATGCTATACGACATATTATTTTGTAACTAGCTGAAATGGTAGGTTTTGGTTGTTGAAAGTCACAGCTATTTTGGTAGAGCTTTAGTTAAATTTAATACAGCGCCATCTAGTTTTGAATGGATATAACTTTTTCGAAATAAGCAATATTAAGAATTGATAATATTACAGGTTATATTGCAGTTAGTCATTATAAAACAATGTTCAACATGATAATAAATGCAATATTTTTTCAGTTGTTACGTTAGAATCCACACCAACGTCCACAGTCCACACCCAGTGGTCATTAATAAGAACCGGACCGTCAACTTGACTTTTAATTTATTTTGGAAAGGAAATTGATAACTTTGTATGAAATCTAAGTAAACTGTAACAAACCAAAAAATTATTACAATTTTCAAAGATTTCTTATAACGTAAGGTATCTATAGACGTTATTCATAAGAGCCGCTTTAGCTTTTTAGGCTAGATATAAACTGGAAATGCGTTTAGATAAAAATTTATATTATAGCCCGTATTATTCGATTAAGATGTAATTTTCTTATGGTATTCAAATCTTATAAATCTATCCCGTAGTGTTTGCATTAAATCGTAATAAACAAACAATATATTAAATATTTCGTCTTAATAATATATTAGTTATTATTGTTCAAATACAGATAGAATGTTTAAATTAAGATATAAATTGCTCATCACCCCAACAACCAAAGCTAACATTATCAAATACAAGAATTACTGAATAAGGCTTTACATACAAATACCTTAAACCGTATTTCGGTAAAGTGCCAATCTTTGAAATAAATACGACTGAAGAGATAATTGTCGAAGTGATTCATTGTTCCCTCTGATATTGTTCCCTTTATTTCGAGAATAAATATTTTATGTGATGGAATGTCAATGGAGATGTTTGTGTTTAATTTATTATCTGTAGAATTGATATATATGTATGTATGTAAACTGATTTGTATGTATGCTTTTCTTTTTTTGCATGTAACTCAAATTTGTGAAAACATAGTTTTCGTTAAATTGAAGTGGTAATGTATGTTGTTTAATCAAAGTAGTATCTATAATAATATTATAAAACCGACGAGTTTGTTTGTTTGTTCAAACTCAAACTCAAACTCAAACATTTATTTATTCAATTAGACTTCTTATAGAAGCACTT